>JAAAKG020141690.1:0-11796 GCA_010014905.2 Druon quercuslanigerum | reverse complement strand
TTTCTGCTTTTTTTTAACTTTAATTTTTAAATATGGGAACTAATTTCGATCTTGGGACTGGCTTGGTCGGTGCATTTAAGTGTCACATACCCTTAAACTGAAAATTTATTGTATTTAGTTGAAAATGCGTCTTTTTGGTAAAAAAAATCATCTTCTTAGTTGAAGAGGAAGAGAGACAGCCAAGTGATTTCGGTGAAAAGCATGTTACAGAGTCTTTTTAAAGAAAGCATAAAAACACGTAGGTCACCCTCTTCTCCCAAAATGGCGGGGTAGTCGGAGAAGAAGGTTGTCGGGATACTGATAGGGGAAATCAAGGGACTGGGGACTAAGGAGCAGGCGGAAGGTATGCTGGCGGTCTTGAGGATCAGAAAAAAAATTTGAAAAAGATGTGAAAGAACTGAGGAAGAAAGAAGGATTAGAGAGGAAGATAGTGTCTTTAAGGGAAGGAAAGTAGTTATAATCAGATGAAAGACGAGATTAGAGTGTGGTAGGAAAGGACTGAAGAAAGGCTTGAGAAGGTGGATGGGAGGTCAAGAATGGAAGTAGGTGACAGGGGGGAGGGCGAGAAGTGTATTTAGGAGAGGGTAGAGAATATGATAGAAGAGAAAGAAGGAGAACGTAAGAATCAAAAGGAGGCGGGGCGGATAGGGAAACGATAAGGGCAATGTAGTTAAGCAGGGATTTAGGAGAGATAATATTGTGATAAGAGGGTGATAAGAAGCCAAAGAGCGGAGAAGAAAGGGTGGGATGGAAATCGCTTGTACAGAAAATAGGGTGGATTAAAGGGGAGATCGGGAATGTTAGGCTGGAGGGAAGAAAAGAGAAGGAAGTGACGGTTGTGGAATTGGAGAATGCTAAACGACAGAGCTAGGAGGGAATTTGATATTGTCAGACTGGTATAGATGTGGGTGGGAAGAAAGAAATGGATAGTATAGAACCAAAGCTGCTAAGAAGGTATAGTTGCAGGCTCTAGGAGGCGGTCAGAGTGAAGAAGAAAGAAATGGCTAGTGGGGGAATCATAACGGGGGTTAGGGATGGATTAGAGGAAGAAGTTCATGGAGCGGGAGAGCTAGTGCAAATGAGAGCAGTAACAATAAGAGGGGTAACGTTTTAGTTTGAGACAGTGTAAAATAAGGCTGGGATGGAAAGATTCAAAGAAAGGATGGAACACATGCTAGGTGAAAAAGGAGGGTGATCATCACTGGGGGTGACTTTAATGCGAGAATGGAGAGGGAAGGGACAAGCTTCGGAAAGATGTCGAAAAATAAGATAATAAATAAGGACGTGTAGATTCTAAGGGACTGGATCAAGCATAGAGACTGTGTGGTGGAGAATGGTATGGTAACAGGGGACGAAGAGGGAGAATGCACATATGTCACTAAGTCAGAAAGGGGGAAGTAATTCATTTGTAGCCTATTGATCCACTGTAATTTAAAAAAAATCTTATTTGTTACAACTTTGTTCCAGGGATCAGAAGTCAGTATTTTGAAAATGAAAGCAGACTAGGTCACATTTAAAGCTTCAGAATGGGACCTTCTTATTATTTCAATAGAGTTAAAAATATACCATCGCGTTATTTTATTTTTATAGTTTCCACTTTTCCCACTTTTATCATCTTTTTTAATTACTAAATACTCTCCTAAATAAATTTAAATATTTTCACAAAATAGTTACGGTTTTCTCTCTATTGAATTAGGAAATATCTTATCTAATCAAATTAGTAATTGTTTACTAATTTAAAGTAATAATGTCATTTTGTCAACCAGGGTAATTCATTAATTATCCTAGTCGACAAAATAACTTTACTTTAGATTATTCCAGATTCGGTTATCTTATTCAGATTAGAATTATTAACTACAAATTCACAGGTACATAGAAGCCAACGTACGTCTTCCTGTTGATATTGGAGAAATGAGAAAATGTATGCTGTGGAATCGATGGTGCTATTGTTCAAAGCCCCACTCATGAAAAGTGACGTTCCCGGTTCAAATCCGGACCTCCGCATATTTTTTCTCGTTTCTTCAAAAAATTATATTGATTAGTAAACAGCAAAATTTAACATCAGCATTAATTAATTAATTACCCTGGTTAACAAAATAACATCATTACTTTAAATTATTCTAGACTCGGTTATGCAGACAAGAATTGGTAACTACAAATTCGCAAGTATAAAGTTTTCGACGTGCGTCTTCCTGTTGATATAGGAGAAATGAGAAAATGTAAGCGGTGGCCTCGGCGGTTTGATTTGCTAAAGCCCCATTCTTGAAAAGTGGCGTTTCTGGTTTAAGTCTCGACTGTGGCATATTTTTTCTCGTTTCTTCAGAAAATTATTTTGATCAGTAATCAAGAAAATTTAACATCAGAATTAATTAATTGTTTCCTAATCTTTAGGAATCTTTAGACCCTGAAATGATAGAGAAAAAAGATTAGTTTAAAAAGTTCAAAAAAATCGGATGCACGTCCGAAAAGCACATATCTCCGATAAATTTGTAACTCTAAATTCTTATTTATTTTGACGCATTTATTACGAATATAATGGTGAATTTACCCGAAAATTTGATTTTCGTGGTGCAAACGATGGAACGCCCATAAAAGTCATGGGTTTTTAAATTGATCTCGGTAAATACACTTTTCACTTCAGATTGATAGTTTCTGAGATAATCGCTATTGTTTAGTAAGTACAACAGGCTTGAGTCCGGTAATCAGTGTTCGGACCGTAAGAGACTGGTCACACAAATAGTACTGGTCAAATCCTTAATCCTTTGCAATGTCCGGTGGGTCACATCCCTACTCCTTTCCAACAAATTTTGTCACAAAAATAATCTTTGTTAACCTCTGCCTTCTTTCTAGCGTCTCGTGGAGCGGAAAGTCTTCCTGTTACTGGTCACGGAAATAATTTAGGTCAGATATCTCTATCCCTTTCAACAAATCGTGAAAGGAACGGCACACCTATAACTGGTCACAGAAATCAATTCGGTCAAACCCCAACCTATTTCCAATGTTGTTCAAACCCCTCATTCTTTCAAACTTCTCATGGAGGACGGGAATGCTCCTGTTACTGGTCACAGTAATACTTTCTCATCCCTACGCCTTTTCAACGTCGCGCAGGGACGTTCAAAGTACCCCTGTAACTGGTCATAGAAAATAGTGTTGGTCAAAACCCAACCCTGGCATCCTTGTGACTGATTACAGAGATAATTTTCATATTTAGCCTTACAGGAATTTATCATACAATAGTTTATGCCACACCGCTACTTATTGTGATGTGTTCCTGTGAATTCCAATATTAAACGTCAACATTCTCGAAAACTATCAGTCGCAGAGTAAAAATGTATTTAACATAAAAAATGTATTTTTTAATGATTTACAACTTTTAAAAAATACGAAAAAATTTACGAAAAAATACATGGATATACTGAGTTTCAAATTAATCGGTGGTATGAACTTTTTGAAATTTGTCCAAAAAAGTTTATGAACAAGAAACAATGTTATTAAGGGTACTTCTAGGTTTTTCAAACATTTTAGAGAAAATTATGACACTGATAGAACTGGATGATTTATCACTAACAACTGAAAACTTAAGACAATTTCCTATTAAAAATAGCAATTTATTAAAAAAAGTTTTCATTCGATCAGAAGATTTCTTCTTGCCTTTAGGAGATGTAACATCTGTAGTGTAACTGTGCAAATATGTCCATTTTGTTAAAAAATCATTTGTTTGTGACGATGTAAAGTGCAAGGAGTTATACTACTCGGTATAACATAAACGCACTATCTTTAAAATCTTTTGCAATCTTGAGAATCCCTTAAATTTTATTAAACCCCGTAAATATTAAAACGCTTAATATCTTGAAAGATTCCTCCCTAAATTTTTAAATCTTTGAAATCTTCTTAGACCCCAAAAGATCCACACAAATCCCTTAAAATTTAATTCCATTTCATTTACTGCCTAAACTTCTCTAGAAACTCCCTCCCTCACAACAAAATGATATCCTTGGCATATCCCTAGGATATCTCGGTACGATATGCGACATCCTGAAAAATGTCCCCACCATCTCCCGGGATATCCGTGGCATATTCCAAGGATATCGAGATTTCCGCTCCATAGGATATCCACTCAATGTCCTGTGTGGATGTACACAGTTTTGGCAATGGAACCTAATATTTCTGAAATGAAAATTTATTAAAATATGTAGAATGCCTGAAATCATCAAGATCCACGAACATCTGTTTAACAAAAAACCACTTTGAACAAATCTCGAATATTCGGTTTCTTTCAAAATCCTATCTCAGTATAATTAGCAAGAAATTATTACCGCAAATAATTTTCATAACCAATAGCAACCTACTTGCAATAAAAAACAAATCACTTTCTAAAAGTTTTCAAGCTGGCTGTTATTGTATCTGTAAAATATAAATTGCGCAGTTTAGAAATCGCACTTTTCCACGGTAAAATCAGTTTTTATAATAAAAAAATTTAAGCTATTATGTACCGCGTTCATTTGTACAATATAAATTACAATTGATTATAATTTGGCACGAATATTCGAAAAATTGTTGACTTGTTAAGTGTCACTTATTACTGCCCGACAGTAGTTTCCGCATACTGACAGCCATGATGGAATTTACCCGAAACTGACTTTAGAGGGGACTTTGCCATTATTGTATTTTATAATGTTGTTCTTTGTATAAAATCTCCGAAAGAATACCTAATATTGTTAAATTATTTCTTATTTTATTGATACGATTGAATATTAATATTATTGGCAGTAGATATATCTGAATTTCCAATAATATACTAAATTATAAAATTGGGTTATCGTTGAACATCCTTGGCATATAAATTAGGACATTAATGGGATAGCCTGAGGATATTCTGAGACACCCTTGGGACATTCGAGGGATATCGAGATTTCCGCCCTGTACGATATTATTTGCGATGTCCCTAGGATCTCCTGGAATATGCCCAGGATATCCTGTGAGATAAATGGGATATCCCGACGATATCTCATGCTGTCAGAGCTACAACCTCTTGCAGTTGTTGGAATCATTTAATATTCTTATAATCCTTTGAAATTTTTGAAATCTTGTAAAATTACCAATTTATCGCCGCTCAGAATAAAAAATTAAAAATAAGGTAAGAACACATTTTATCCTTACCAGCAATAAAGAAACACATAAAATCATTCAAGCCAAATAGATTTTTCAAACAATTTCATTTTATTTAAACATTGTAACGCATTCTTAGAAAACAAGATAACTATATATTTTTAAAAACATGTATTATTTAAACAATTGAAAAAATTTAACAAATTATTTTATTGTTATCATTGATGAAAGAACGTATAACGTCTAGAATATAAGTTCATTGCGCGACTTACTCAAAGAAATTGTTAATTGTTTATAACTAGAAATTAGTTAGTAATGACTGGGTATTCTCAAATTATGGATTTTAAATAAATATAAAATTTCAAAAAGCGTAACCTATGAGTTTTTTTAGGGACACGAAAAGTGGCTCTAAGTTATTTACCTACATAATTTATGATTGCTTCTTATTTCCTGAAGACTTCTGAACATTATACTAAACACCATAATTATTCTAAAATTTAATCGTGTTTAGTTATTATACTTACAAAAAGCTGACTTTTTCCAATGTTAAATCAGTGGAAACTGATGTGCGAACACCGCAGTTTTTAGTGATCAGTTAATAATGGATTGTATTATTATTATTACAGCAGTGCGCCGTTTCCCTTTCGGGGTGAGCGAGACTCACTCGGTGGGGAAGGGAGTAGTGTGAGGAAGGGGTTATAAAATTTTTAGATTGATCTAGAATTCTCGTGTTGTTGATTTAAATAACACGAGAATTCCGCAACACTGCTCTGACCCAGGTTGCTGATCAATCTCTCTAGCAATCACCCCAAGTGAAGATCCTCACAAAGTCGTTATGTGAGGTTCCCCAGTTGGGTCCACTAGTATCCAAGGTATTTTGTTTCAGGCATCATTCAATCTACTGACAACCTTCTTATTAACTATTTTCCGCCATACTTTTCTGCCCTGACATACTTCTCTAGCTTCTTTAACGTCCATGCTTTTTTTTATGCAGGCTCTCGTGTTCCTATGGCTTTTTATGCCTCTTCTAACTAGAGTCTCATTCACACATTCTAACAATTCTTTCCATGGGCTGCCTCTGGGCACGCTGCCATTTACTTTACCTTGATACACTTGTTTCGTTAGTCGTTCATCCTTCATTCTCTCAACATGCCCAAACCATCTTAACCGATTTCTTTCCCATGTTTACATATTGATATCAAATCAGAAATTATGATAAATTTCTCTGAAAATCTTTTATTAATCATATACGGATATAATAAGAAGCAATACGATTGTTTAAGAATAAAAATCTATGTGGGGTTACATAAATTATCTTTTCAAAAAAACTAAATCCAAATCGAGTGAAAATAAGCATGGCCGGCGGAAGCGGTGTTGGGTGCATGGAGTAGTCCCCACCTAAAACTCTGGCGGGTGGAGAATTCCCCATGCAAGAAATTGTTTTTATTGTCATAGTTTATTGTAAAAAATCCCAAACGAAATAATGTATTTGCACTTTCCTATAAGTAAAAAAATTAAGTCCATTTTTTTCAAGTTTTTATAAAAAAAAATTAAGTCAATACGCTGTTTCGAGGGAATAAAATATTTACTGCATCAGAATATAATGCGCCACTCAATTCAAGTGAAAAAACGATTTTTTATTCAGTGCTGCAAAAAATTCTTAAAAAATATAAATGCAAAATTACAAAAATTATAAAAAATTTATTTTATATACTTTTTTACAGTTTAAAAACTTAGAATTAGCTTGACTATATAAACATTTGGATTTCGTAATATTGCAATTGCAATAATAATGGTTATTAATTATAAAATTCATAATAATAATTATAATGAGAAATTATTCTAAAAGCCGTTGGAAATCTTATAAAATTTTGCGTCAATTGGCATCTAATAAAGATTCTTTTTACTTTTTAAGATAATATACCACGTGAGAAGTTTTTTGAAAACTCAAGCATTTCTTCAATTTTGTACCTTAACTTCAACTTCTGGCATAGCCTAGGAAAGTTGTAAAAAGAATAATGTATAACACAGTCTTTGAAGTCTCATCTTTTAATCAAGCTTATAAAGTTTTTAAAAATGTATGGTTTCGCGGCATATGACTCAAAATGTCCAAGCGTGTCTGTGTCGACTTCGATGATCCCCGACTCAAACTCGACGCGGACACACTTAGCAATTTTTTGCATTATCTTGAGGACCTGCTAATATTTTCGAAGTTTTATTAGCTTGAATTAAAGATAAAACTTGAAAAACTGTTAAGGCATAAATTTCAGATTTTTTAAAAAACTTTCCTTGTTTATGCCACATTCCACAGCTTGAAGTCGAGGCATAAGATTCGAGACAGCGTTGAATCTTTTTAAAAACTTCTCCCTTAATTCTTTTCGCCTCTGTGTTTACTGTTTAACCTTCATTCAGCGTCATATTAGACAATATGTTGAAGAGCGAAGTGCAGCAGCTGCGTGGCTTTTCCAAATTGTGGATGCATCCTGCGATAAAATTATAAAAATTGGTCATTTCTGGTGGATACTCCACGTTGAAGCAATAATGGAGTTTGAACATAATGTCAAAGGCCTGCATCGCATTTCTTGCTATAGGAATAAGCTCTGAGTCCACTCTAATGAAAAATGGCCCCTCGGTTTTGGGCTTCATTCCAACTGTACAAATCAGGAAGGGTTGTGCTGGACCTGTTGGCTTTGTAACTTTCAGAATGTCTTCTCCCCACTGAAAATTAGCAATGCAATCAATTATAACGTAAAATACACTATAAAAATTGTATGAAGATAATGCCATTATTGCGCCGGTTTACAACATTGCAGTTTGTGCCATGGTAGCAGAAACTGCTGCGCTCGGCAGCCAATCAGTGACGTCCGTTCTAAATGTAATATGCTTCTGATCAACGGCCGAGCGTAGCAGTTTCTGCTACCATGCCAAAAATGGTCAATGTGTAAATAAGCTCATTATAAAATATTACTTACATTAACAAACTGCAACAAACTTTTGTTGGGTACATCTTTACGATGAGTTATAATTCTTTGTTGCAGTTTCGCCAGCTTCCTTCTATTTCTATATAAATAATTAGGTGTGGGAAGAATCTCTGGCAACAACGCCAAAGCCCTCAAGTTGGCTGTAACTAAAGACATGTAGCATACATTATGACTAATATTAAAACTATAATTATAAATTCTTACAAGGCGGAAAAAGCCATTGAATATTTACCATCTAAATCGTTTACTTTTTGCAGCAGATCATTTCTGTGTTTGCTAGCATACGCCAGAATGCGCGCAGCAAAAAATGATGGAAATTTGTCCAAAAAATTATCTGCATCTGGTTTTAATACCAAAAATTCTTTTTTTATCTGAAATGCATATGAAAACGAATAGGAAAATTTTTACAATAATGATTATATTTTTCTTCGATTTTATAAAGAGTTGCACTTGCCAGTTCTCCATTCATCTGCTTTAATCTTGGATATTTTCGTAGAATTTCCGTAACTGATTTAAAGTCACCTTCGGCGCCCATTCTTTCGAGTATGATTTCTCTATTTGTGGTGTCTTTTCTCCTAACATTCTCCGTATCCGCCTTTCTTTTACATTTGGAAGACACTCGCCTCTTTAATGAATTATCGAGATTTTTCTGTATTGTTTTAAATCTATACGCTAAGTATCCACAACCGGAATCGCGATCGTAAAAATGTTCCTAAACAAATAGGTTTTCATGTTCATTCTAATGTGAATATTGTATTGTTTAGGTACTACGGAAGTTATTAAAAAATAATACTAGCAATACATACATAACCGTTTTCACTAAACGTAGAACGCAGTTTCGGAAAGGCTTCAACGATAGATTTAGCAACTTCCTCTTTGATTTCTGCAGGAGGATAACTTTAAAGGAAAATAGTGTGATGAATAATATAATTTCTTAGTGCACACAAGCATGAAATATCTAACAATAAATAAATCCACTTACAAATCATTTGTTAGCTCGGCCAATTTTGCGCAAGCAATTTTGACTAATTTCTTGCGAGCGCTATCCTGTGTTCCCTCAAGAAGCTGGGTCATCAACAAATTATGATCGGAATCCCTTGGTTCCTTCTGGTCATATTCAGTGACCCATTGCTTTATCATATCTGCCGTAAATTTGACATTTGGGCTGAAACCCTAAAATACAACAAACTTTGGCAATTAGGTTTTGGACATATTTCCGCGTTTTAAATAATTAAAGCAATAATCAGACCGTTTTATTTTGCTGAGTTTGATTAACAATTTCTCTTTTTGGGTTCAAATTTGGCACGTCAGCAATAGTTGTCGTATTCTGGAAGTAAAGTGAGAATGTTTTAAAATAAAAAGTTATAAAAAAGTATAAAAGAAATTTGAATTAGTTTCAATTTATAGTTAAAAATACCCATTGATCATTTTCTTTGATGCTGCTGATTAACGGATCTTCCGCGTTGATATTTGGTACTACTACAATTACCGGCAATGTTGAAATCAGATTCATGATTTTTTTTATCGGACCTAACCGAATGTTGAGGCTTCGTAAATCATCTTCTGTGATCAAGGAAAGGGATTCACCGTCCACTTGCTCAGCTGAAAATGTACAAGTATAAAGATTTTATCGCCCTAAACTTTATAATTTATATCTAGAAAGCAGAAAGATATGTGAAGTATGGGAATCATAAGAATAGAGAGAACATTTAAGTAAATCATTTTTTGAGTTTAATATCCATAGCGCACAAATAAAATATAGAGTAGAATATAACAGAAGCAAAATTGCCAAGCCATTTTAAAGGTTTCGTATAGGAAATTCTTAGTCTGTAAAATCTCTCTCAGTCTGTCAAATGGCTGTCCGTCCGTTACCATGCCTAACACAAAAACTTTTAGGTCTACCGACATCAATTTTATATGTCTAATGCGTGGTAAATTATTGAGAACCCTGATAAAATTGCTCATCATAGCGTTGATATGCACAAACATACAAATGAAGCCCTTTTTACACAAAATGACCCAGTCACAAACTAATGATTCATATTATAAACGTTACCTAAATTGAAATTTTGTTTCAGTTCGCAGTTAAAACTAATTAAAAAATCGAAAAACTTTTCTTTAGCTTAATTTGTAATGATCCGAAATTAATTTTAATATTAAACCACACACACACAAAACACAAACGTACGCAGCAAATTTTGATCGCACGCCGCGCGCGTGCCACGCAAGTTTGAGTAAGCATAGGACGCTCGTCTTTTGGTTATTGCGCTTAGCGTATGGTTTTTGCTTTTCCCCCACATTTGTGCACAGATCTTTTAACATTGAAGGTCAATACATCAACAACTGTAATTTGGTGATTGTGAATTCTCTCTACTTAAGGGGATTCATTAGAGGAAAGAAGAATGACAGTGACTAGCTCTGTGTGAATTTTCGCGGCATGCTCATCGACCCTTGTCAAACACACAAGGCAGACACCCCGAAGTGCGTCTAATTACACGTAACTCATGACCCTTTCATGGTTATAATATACAGGTTGGTTACAAAAACTTGAATGAACAAAGCATGGCTTGGATTCAATCTTTATTAGCAGAAAAAGTCTATTCATACAATTTTAAAAAATGTGAAAAAAATCTTTAAAAAACAGTTCATATTTGCAGTAATTATAGAAACGTTAAAGTGCATCGTATTCATTAAAAAATTTCAGTCAGAAACTTCCAATGAATGTATTAGAAGTTTATTGCCAAAACGCAAAGTAACGCTACAATACATGATGTATTGGAATTATACAATATCTCGTCGAGTTCACGCTATGGTGACTACGAATTACAAAATTTAAAATACCAGTGTTGCAGTTTCGCCATTCCAACACCTTATTTGCTGGCTATACTTTTGTGATACTGCAAATATTGACCGGTTTTTATGAATCTTTTGCACTTTCTTCAAATTATATGAATATACTAACTTTGCTAATTAGATATGAATCCAGCCAATCAGCATCCAGAGTGCCTACCGCGTGAGTTTGAAAAGAGTCAATGGGCATGTCGCCAAAATGCACACACAGCTAACACTGAGCATCACTGCTATTTTTATTTTATTTTTGCTTGTAAAATAAAGTATAAACAATATTTCGGAAAAACGGCAATAAGCAGCAAAAGAGAATAATATTTAGATGGCGTATGCAAAATATCACGAAAAAATATTCAACCGAGCGGCTGAAAAATGGAATCCTGGTTTCTAGCTCTAATGAATCCCCTTAAAGCTCCATCGGCTGTAGCAAACACATGCTCATCGCGCATCTCGAGCTTTGCACTCGATATTGTCAAAAATTCTAACTTTTCTACAGTATGCGACAATATTGGATCAAATGTATATTACATTTATTTCTGTACACGCGCGTGCCAGACGACAGCAGGATCGTGTCTTTGGGAGCGTGGAGCGCTATGTCAGTGTATCACTGGTTGAGTCTATCATCTGGTGTCACTGGTATTTTTAGTAATGCTATTTTATTTGAATCAATTACTAGTTCACCCTCTAAAAGTGCGTAAATCAGTATCAAAATATTGATTCAACCACTGTCAATTTCAATGGTCCAACTTCACAGAACACGCACAAAAATTGCGCGTTCATGTATCTACACGGAGAGACTTTTGATATCAATATTTGGTTTATTCTGTATCTATAATTAAAATAAAATGTAAGAATTTAG
>JAAAKG020141689.1:0-11797 GCA_010014905.2 Druon quercuslanigerum | reverse complement strand
ACCGGTGACATTTTATTTTTAGGAACGTATTTTCTCGTTTACAAAAAGAAATAATGTTGCTAATATTAAGAATTGGAAAGGGGTTATGTAGCATTCAATTCTTTCTTAACCCATTAACGACCAAAGCTATTAATTTTATAACATGAGTTTGAACGCAAAATTTATGGGTATAACAAAACAATAAATAAATCAAAAGTACTGTTTCTTATACTTTTGGTGAGCTAAATTCGAATCCCTGGTCAAAATTTGAATATTTAGACTTCAAAATTAAATATGGCGGTTTTTTCATACAAAATAAGTGAAAACTATTTGATTTTTTATTATTATTTTTTTTTCAGACATAAAACGCGTTAATATCTTAAAATTTCTCCAACCATCGGTGCACAAAATTCTTAAACATTAACAGAAAATTTTTATATATGTGCTTTTTCTTGCAAAATGGCAGACAATATGCAAAAATGTCCCAAAAACTGTTTATTTCCATCATCGTTATTTTTCTCAAAAACTTCAAAGTTTAAAAAAAGTTCCATGCATTGAAAATGTCTTGAAATTAACCATAGAACACTATGCAATTTTTTTAGATTTTTTAGAAAAAGTTTTTGATTTTTCAAAAAATCAAAAATTTGAAATTTGCAAAAAAAATTTTCAAAAAATCTGAAAAAATTCAAGAATATTCTTTGATTAATTCTAAGACATTTTTGTTCTGAAAAATTTTTACCAGATCCTATAGTTTTTGGAAAATAAAGACTGAATGTAAACTGGAAGTAGACATATTAGAACCCCGCAAGAAATAGAAATGTTTCAAATTCAACTGATTCGTAAATTTCCAAAACCTAAAAACGGCTGAAAAGAATTCGCATGAAGTTTGATCAATTATTTCCCAAAAATTATAGGCTCTGGTATAAATTTTCCAAGAATAAAAATGTCTTAGCATTAGTAAAAGAATATTCTTGAATTTTTTCGGATTATTTGAATTTTTTTTTTGTAAATTTCAAATTTTTGATTTTTTGAAAAATCAAAAATTTTTTATAAAAATCTGAAAAAAATGTCATAGTGTTCTATGGATAATTTCAAGACATCTTTAGTCAATGAAACTTTTTTTAAACTTTAAAGTTTTTGAGAAAAATAAAGATGATTGAAAAAAACAGTTTTTGGGATATTTTTGCATTTTGTCCGCCATTTTGGAAGAATAAGCACATATATAAAAATTTTCTGTTAAAGTTTAAGAATATTGTGCACCGATGGTTGAAGAAATTTAAAGATATTAACGCGTTTTATGTCTGAAAAAAATTATAAAAATAAAAAATCAAACATTTTTCACTATTTGTGTATGCAAGAACCGCCATATTTAATTTTGAAGTCAAAATATTTAAATTTTGACCACGGATTCGAATTAAGCTCACCCAAAAACATAAGGAACAGTACTTTTGTTCTACACCCATCAATTTGCGATCTAACTCATGTTATAAAATTGATATCTTTGGTCGTTAATGGGTTAAAGATAAAGGTTCAATTGTTTCTCAGCAAGAAGCATTTTTAACATGTTTTGGCGGTTGAGAAATGGAAAATCTAACCGTTATATTAGCAACACGTAAATTTTTGGAAAAAAGTTATGACCCAATTACCACTTGTATATACATTTCAACTGATTTGTGATAATTTAAAAAGACTTTGAACTCATTTTGCAATACCCCCGAGCTGAAGTGTTTCTGACTTGAGACCAAAAATGTATGATTATAAAAACTATCTAGTTCCAAGAAATAAAATCCGGAAATTTACAATCTAAAAGTAACAGGAACATAAAAATTGAACACACTCGCTTGCGGATCACAATAAAAAGTGCAATTTTCAGTTATAAAAAAAGTAAATACTTCCTCTTGAGTTATTGAGTTGCTTAATTGGAAAAAGATTGCATTAATTAGAACCGGTTAACCCATTTTCGAGTAAATCATTAAAGAATTTAGGAGTTCAAACTCCGTGCATTTTAAAAATCAACTTCGGGTAAGCGATTAAAAACTAGAATATGTATCTAGGCTGTAAAGTCGAACTTAATACGAGGATGCAGAATTTAACGTCGGAGCCGAAGGCGATGATGGTAAAACTCCATCCGAGTATAAAACAACTTTACTGCCGTGATTCATGCGATACTTTATCTGAAATAGACAAAATAAGCGCGAATTTATCTGCCCAAGGAGTGAAAGTAAAATGGCGCTTGATTTTACTGCATATGCACGCGCATGGGGCGACGTTGTAAGTCCAAAATCCGCTCGGAGTTTAATGCAATTTTAAAATCAATTCTTCTCAGTCTTTTCTTTCACTTTTCTTGCACTTTTTACTCACTTCTTTCTGCTTGATGTCACTTTAAGTGCCGCTCACTGCCGTAAAATAAAGTGCCATTTTGCTACCGCTCTGCGGGCAGGAAAACAGCGTTTATTTTGCCTATTTCAGATAAAGTTTATTTCTCAATTTAAACCAAATAATTAAAACCTACTCCGCCGATATAATGAGGCTAAATAAGAATAAAAAGTGTTTTCATTTTGCATTAAATTTACGATTTTTCATAGAAAAGTCTATAAAATAAATAAAATTACATTTTTGTTTCAAAATAATCATGAATAATTTTATTTCTTTTGTTTCAAAAAAAGTATTTTATTATTTTACTGTATTTGAAAACTTGTAGAAAAATGAATATAGTCAGAAATAGGTTTTTAGAAAACAAAAATAGAATAAGATTGGAGATCATTACAGAGTTAGACTTTTGTATTACAATTTAAAAAATAAGATTTTAAACAAATCCTTTTAATAGAACATGTATTTGATGTTTTAAGATTTTTTTAAACAAGCAGCCTATCTTCGGCTAAAATGTTTGTTATTTAGTTCTGTACTGCAACCCTTAAATGATGGATCCAAAATCGTGAATTTTTCAGATGGCGGCTTCGCCAAAACTCAGGAATTTTTATAATTTATTTCCATATAATTATTTATAAAAGCCTTTAGAAGATATTTTAAAACTCTTATTTTAAAACAAAAAAAGTTAATAACAAAAACAATAAAAGTTTGATTAAAGTTAACACTCTTGGTTACTCAAAATTTCTGTTTCTTCATAAAAGTACGAAAAAATCGTTTCCATGGGTTCAGTTCATGAAGAAATCTTTATTTAGGCATTACTGAGTGTAATAATAAAAATAATTTCGAAAAAAAAGTTAGAAGACATTCAAGCATTTTGAAAGGTTTCAAGATAATAAATCAAATATGTTAAGATTCCTAGGAAAATTGAAAGTAATTAATTTTAAGAGAATATTTAAGAAGATTTTAAAACTTAAACAACTTAAACAACAGTTGCTCGAATTTGTGTTTTTGGATGAGTTCCACTGTTTTCGATTAAAAATAATTTTTTTTCAAATAAAATATCAATTATTACATTTTCATCTCTTTTGATAGAAATTCCATCTTTTCTGGTTTACAGTGGTTTACAATGGTTTAGTTAAGAACTAATATTTTTTGGTTAAAGATTCAACTATTTGGTTGAAAATTGGTATTTTTGTACAAATTCAACCGTATTTTTATTAATTTTTTTGTTGTAGAAATATTAATTTTTGATTACATTTTACTTCAATAATTCATCTTTTTTGGTTAAAAATTAGGTTTAACATAAGAAGTTATTCAAAATTTCTATTCGTTTATTTAAATTAATTTTCTCCTCAAATTGAAAAACTATAAGTTTGTGAAATCAAAAATTGCCAAGTAATTTGAAAAGATATCTAAATTTGACATTTTTGTAAGATTAATAAAAATAACAATTTTTAGAAGATATTAAAAGGAGGAAAAATCAAAATGTTGCGAGATTTGCTGTGTTATATATTATTAATAATCTCACCATGGTTTACTTTTTTCCGTTTAAATCAAGTTTTAAATACATTCTAAAAATTCATGCTTTTACCAATCTACATTTTTTTTATATTTATGTATCTTTCAGAATTACTTGGCAAACTTCCACTTCACAAACTATGTTAATTGTATGTTAATTGAGCTGGCAGAATCGTATTTATCCTAGCTGTTTTCAGAAAGGTTAATTAATTAAGAGAAATGTATTATTAAATACTATTTTAAAGAAAATAACAAATTTATTTTTTACAAATTAATACATTTTATTTATTTATTTTTATTTTAATAAATAATGAATTTATATAAAATGTTATTAATTTTTAAAATAAAAATAGAAACCCATATACGATCTGCGCGTTATTGTGGATGAATTGCCGGAACAAAAAAAAACTAGCAGTATGAAGATAGCAGATCTCTGTGGCTTGGAAGTGAATTGAAAAAATTATCGTATTAAACACCAGTATTCAAAAATGTACAAGAAATATTCTAAAATATTTGTTTTTACCCATATATAAATTTTTAAATATGCCTAAATGTATTTCGAAAAAATGCAATATGACTAACTTTTTTTTTTATTTGCAAAAAATTAGAAAATATTGCAATCGTAAATCTGTTTTTTATTCACTCTTCTCTCAGAATGACTAACCGACTATATGAGCTTCTGTCAAAGGGGTTAAATTCATAAAATAGCTCATAAATATTTCATGTGTATAAAACTGTATGACTTTAATATATTGATGAAATACATGGCAGAATGTACGTCAATCGGTGGATCTCTGTTCTGGCTTTGCGGTTACTCACCGGCACATCAAAATTGGATTGCACGTTGCGCAAATAGGAAATGCCACACACCTACGCCTCCACACTTTTCGTATACGTATTTATATAGCTTAATAGAAGCCGCAAACTGGAAATTCTGCACGCTCTTGCACACGCTGCCGTGCGTAAATTCACCATTAATAGAACAATGAATTTGCAGTTTCCAGAGCAAGGACAGATAGGGCACATGCACACAAAGCAATCTCTAAAGAAGCCTAACTTCAACAGCTGGTCCACAAACAACATTGTTCAATGTTGCGTCTATGTGCTAATTAACTTTCAGTTTTCAGATCGCCTTCTCCAGCTAACGCAGTCGGACAGAGGGTCGCGCCAAATTCTACGGTTAGTAACCGGTTTAGGAGATAGCAACTGGAATTAACGTTAAGAACTTAGGTAACATTTAGTTTGAGTAAATATTCTGCTGTTTGGTTAAAAACGTAATTGCTTTGTGGAAAATGTAACTATTTTTTTAAAAAAAGTCATCTTTTCGCTCAAATAATCAAGAACTTGGTTGAAAGTTTAACTGTTTAGTTTAAAATAAATTTTATTCTTTAAAGATTCATCTCTTTTGTTGACAATTTAACAATTTCAGTTAAAAAAATTTATTATTATTGATTAAAAGTCATCCTTTGGGTTGAACTCTTTCCCTGAAAAATAATTTATTTTTTCAAGATTCGTATTTTTTTAAAATTCATCTCTTTAGTTGCAAATGCAAGTCATTTGTTAAAAATTCGCTTTTTTATTGCTAATATTTAGTTTCTAAAACTAAAAATAAAACTATTACATTTTTGTTTCAAAAAATACATTTTTAATCAAAACTTTATAAAATATAATATATACAATGCAACAGTTTGGAAATTCTTTTTGTTTTAAAATACATATTTTGAACTAAAAATTTTGTAGATTTCAATCTTGGTTTTAAAAAAACACTTTTTTAGCTAAAGATTCAACTATTTGATTTAAAATTCATCCTTATTGATTAAAAACTCATCTATTGTGGTTAAGAATTTAACTAATTAAATTTGTATTCTTTCCTGATTAATAATTTGGACCACTTGTTTGAAAATGCATCTTTGTAGGTCAAATATTCAATTCTTTGTTAAAACTTCGTACTTCTGGATTGAAAATTCACATTCCTTAGTTGTAAATTTATCTTTCTTCATCAAAAATAAAATTTTCTGTTCTTAAAAATTCACATTGATTTCGATATGTGGGTTTAAAATAAGAAAGACAATTCTTCTTAAATCTGTAGAATTTTAAAAATTATTCTTCATAATCACTTTACGAAAAAACCCAGACAAAAATAACGTTTTAATTAAACACAGTTTCTTCACTATATATTTTAGCGTTTCACCGTTTATTTTTTTATTCATCATGTAGTTCTTATTGAGTTAATAATAATTTATCTTGAATTTTTTCAAGACTATTAGTTTAGGCTTTCCAAAATTTAAAATAAAAACAAACTTTTCTTGTCTGTGCCCAATGATTGGCCACCACATTTAATATCTCTTATGGGCCTGGTTCCGTAACCGAAGCTTTTAAGTTCTAAAGGTTCCAGGTACGAACCTGGACCCTTTATTATCTTAAGAAACCAGGTCCAAGCCCAGATCCTTTACGTTCTTAAAGGTCCAGGTCCAGACCCGTACACTTTAATTTTTTAAGTTTCCGGATTCAGACCCGAATTTTTTTAATTCTTAAGGGTTCGGACCTTATGCTCAGAGGGATAACGTGAAAATAATGGTTAGACATTAGAAGCTAATGGGCCTAAGTGGGGAGCTTCACATTATGACTGTGCGAGGATCTTCATTTGGAGTGATCGCTATAGAGATTTATCAAGAGCCTGGTTCGGAGAAGTGTTGCGGAACGAACGTGTTACTTAAATAAAAAGCAGGAGAAACCCAGATTAAACTAAAAATCTATACCGCGTTCCTCAGATTATTCCCTTCATCATTGAGTGAGTCACGATTACCCCTAAAGGGAATTAACGCAATGGTGTGATAATAATAATAATAATGGTTCAAATGTTTAAAAAATTTATATTAACTTCTAGTTTTGTTTTTCAATCCAAACTTAAAAAGTTTGTAAATTCTGGAATTAATAACATAAAAATAAATTTAAGAAGAGATGTTTTTTGTAGGAGACATTCTTCAATGATTTAGCCAAATGAATTTTGGTTAAAATTTTACCAATGCAAACATTAATAAGTTGTTTGTTAAAAAATTGTCAATTATGCATTTCCGACTTTTTGTGGGAGAGGTTGGAAATATTCTATTTTTTAAAATTGTCTTACGCGGTGGTGATCCTGATTAATATATTTTTTCCGTTAGAAGTTATATCTCAATCGTTTTAACAATTATTATCTGTTTAAACAATTTGTTTAATTATATTAATAAATAGTTACTTTTTGTTAAGTTTGTGAGGCAGATAATTTGTGTATTCGTATTATAAACAATTTGGCAACGCATGTTTAGACCACCCTAGTCCCCATATATATGGATTTCAAATATTTGTAATTAATCATCAACAAATTATAAGATTCTAATTGGAAAACCGAAAACATTATGGATTCCTCTCTAAAATATTTAGGTGTACCTTTTCTAAAACAATTTGATTTGTTCACTGAGATTCAAATAATATCCCTACTTAATTATTATTTGAAATAAAACGTTGACTATATAAATTAATAAATATAATTAAAAATTGTATAATTATTGAATAGTATTGATATAATGGTTTTTTGCATTTAAAAATATGCATCGTATGGCATACTGTGAAGTGCTTCAAGAGTAATACTAGTACTTTTTCATTAGAAAGTAATATTTATTCTGTACAATGTTTATAATTTTATTTAGTTTACCTATATTCTTGAAGAAACACGTATTATTTAAATAATTGTAAAATTATATAAACAAATCATTTTATTGTGATCATTGTTAAAAAAAACTTTTAACGCCTAGAGCCCATAAGTGTGGTTTAAAGTCATTCTCCCTCCAAACTTCTGATTAAACCCTTTTACGGCCAAGCTTTGATCTGCTAAATAAAAATTCTGAAACAATGCAGGAACAATGATTCTCAGGTGTCAAAGATAGAACACCTGTTCACTTGTGCTACTGTTCATATTGTGCCGAAACGTTGGTAATATCATTTTATTTTTTTATTTTTTATTTTTATTCTTCTTTTGTTTAGATTTGATGATATAAGTAATAAAAAAGACGAAATAAATAAAAAGAGAAGGAATGGGATGCGGTTGGTGGTTGCCTTCTCATTTTTATTTCCTCTTTTTTATTTTTGTCTGAATTTTTTGTTTTTAACAGGGGTTTTTTTCACATTGCAATTGGAACATTTTTTTTTTATTGTTCGGTGTGGTCCAAATTTGGTCGTTGGATTCTTGTTTTTTTACAGGAGTTTTCATCAACAATCGCATGGTCGTTTGCTGATCAACTTTTGCAAACAAATTTTTTTTTATTCTAATTTTTTTCTATTATGTATACGATAACTCAGACCTACCTTTCTAGATGAGGAATAGTCGAATTTGTTCTAATGCATGCATTGATTTTCCGAAATTTTTATCTTATTACCTGAAAATTAGGAAAATCAAAAACATTGAACGTTGCTCAGCTGCAGCGGTGTCCATTAAGGGATCAATCCTTGTTTTCGGACCCAATATAAACAATATACGGAAAAACGGAATTATTTTTGACATCATAGTAAATCCCTGAGGTACTATTTATCTGAATAAGTTGGCAGATAAATTTTGTCACGAGGCGGATAAAAATGATATGTCGTCAGAATAGTGTAGTTTTCGATTGTTTGCATAGTTTTTACCTAACTTCAGATAAATAATATCTCGCGGATTTAAAACTTCATGGCCTTTATGTAACTCCTACATATTAACAGATTTAGCTTAAATTTGGAGATAATTTGTTAAGAAACTTGAAGAAAACTAGGGCGTGAGAATAGACATTCTAAAAAAAAATCCACCAAATGTATTAAAAATAATTAGCAAAATTTCTATGTGTGTAAAATGATAGTCTATGCTGTAATGTCATCCATTTCTCCAGCAATAAAAATTTCCCGAAAGAATCGCACGCGTCGCGATTTATCGCTACGCGGCGAAAATTCTTAGCAAGTTAGAGGGACTCGATTCGGAACTTCCGCTCGTTGACTGCGAATCAAACGGAAATGGATGCCACGTTAAAACTTTCGACTTCTCTTTCTATCCTCTTCGGCACAGAGATCCTCGTATATGCCTGACTCATCCCCTGGGGGCGGAAATCCCGTTTTCGAAGAAATTTCATGGCGAATCGAACGAATTACGTCGGCGACTCGACAACGCACGCACAGCAAAATACAACTCATTGAGAATTCGAGGATACGGAAATTGAGACGTAAAATTCTGCTCCCCTTATGGTGACAGCGTAAAAAGTCAGAAAATGGTGGTTGCTGAAGGAAGGGGTGGAACGTGATCTCCTGATAACGAAGAATTTAGAGGCACTCAGAAAGTCGTAAAATATTTATTCGCCTTTCGAATGTCACGTACCTTGCTCGATACACGATATCGTTTTACTGATATATTTGGGTCTTGTGTTTCAAAGTAAAATTCAATACCAATAGCAAGATCAATTTCTGTTTTCATATTTATTTGATTATATTTTCTGGGCGATTACGGATGGGATGATTTCCAACAACTTGACCACTTTAGGTCCCAATAATTTTTTAATTATTCTTTCTTTAATAACTTTTGTCTGAAATTATCTCAGTGAAAAAAAATAAAGAGTTGAAAAAGATAAACATTAAGATTCCCATAGGCTTTCTTGTCTCGTCAATTCAAATCATTCACCATGCACAATAAAATGATTAATTCTGTACCTGTGAAGATTCTAATATAGTTAAAAATCGATTTATTTATATTCATTTATCTAACTATGAAATGAGATGATGTTTTGTATCGCCGGAAGTAGAAATCAGATAAATTTGTGAAAAAAGTCACTTTTCCTATTTTTTAAAATATCTATCAATCAATCAAATATTATCAATATTACAAATAAGTATAATTATTTACATACTCTACTTTCGCGCGACCCTTTAAAGTGAAAGGTCCAAACATCGACAACTGTAGTTTTGTGATTATGAATTATCTTTTGTTCAAGCTCCGTCACATTCTCATCACGTATCCCGTGCTTTTCAATCGATTTTGTTGAAAATATGAACTTTTCTACATTGTTATTCAGTTCTGAACAATTTTTATATTTTTAAGAATTTAATACGAAAAAGAAAACTTTACTCTTGGTAACAAAATTTCAAACATTAAAATTTGATTTTTTTTATTTACGACAAGACCGTAAGACTTTGACTTAAGATGATTTTGGAAACTTTTACCGATTTAGTCCGTCTAGTTACACTTATGCGTCTGGTTTTTATGATCTTTCGTGCTGCTCTTTGAATAACCAGGCGTGGGGTTTCTCCCGGGGATTTCCACTTCATCTCTTTCCGACTGCGATCGGAAGTAAAGGGCCGCTTCCACGCGGGAACCGGTACGCGCATCTGGAAGTCTCCGAAAGTAGCCGAATGCGGATTCGTGCCATATTTTCATTTTTTAGCGAGAAGACAGCCAGTCATTTTTCCGATGGTTCAAGTGATCGAAAATTAAAATAGCGAATAACAGGTTACCGAAATTTATTTTAAGGAAAAATAATTTGCCGAGTAATTAATTGACCGAAAACCATTTAAACGAATGTTGAATTATTCGAAAATAGTTTTTGCGAAGATTCATTCTTCCGAAAGTCCATTTTACTGACATTTCAAATTTCAGAAGTCCTAATTTTGCGAAGGTTCAGATTACCGAAAAATCAGTTTAGCGATAGGAGAGTTATGCGAAAATCATTTAACCGAAGGTTCAAATATCCGAAAATTTACAAATTGTTAATTTACATTCAGATAGATGTTTAATAACAAATCAAAGTTGTATAATGCGTATCAAGTTGATTGATGGGATAAAAACAATGAAAATTAATTGCCTTGGTTAAAGATTCGTCTCTTTGGTTGAATATTGATATTTTTTAGTCGAACGTTCATCTATTCTGTAGAAAATTCGTCTTTTTAGCTTGAAAATTTAACAATTTTGTAACCTAACAATTTTGACTTGAAAGTTCATCTAAATGGTTGAAATGATTTTCTCATTTGCCTAAAAAATCTTTCTTGTTTAAAAATTCTTCTCTTTGACCGAAGAACGTACTATTTGTTGAAAACTCGTTTTTTTGTGTGTTGAAAATTAACTTTTAAAACTGAAAATTTAACTAATACTTTCTTGGTTAAAAATTTATTTTTTTTTAGTTCGAAATTACGCTATTTCGTTAAAATTACATCGTTTTTAGTTGAGCAATGAACTATTTTATTCCAAGTTCATGTGTATTATATTGCAAAATGGTATTTTTCGGTAAAAAAATTAATCTTTTTGATTTGATGTCTATTTGGTTAAAATTCATTTTTTTCGAAAATGCAATATTTTTATCTAAACTTTGAAGAAAGTAGAACGTCGTAAATGTAATTTAAAATAGTTCTTACATTTATTTTATTTGGAAGAATTAATTTCCCGATTTTCATTGAACAATTAACACCTTATCTCTTCTATATCTTCAGAGTATTTTGCAAAATGTACTTTGCTGGCAAAAAGTATTATTGATAAAAGTAAATTTAAAAAATTCAACTAAAGTGAGGCTGTAAAAATGTATCTTTTTATTTCAATCAGTGAAATTAAAAAAAATAATAAATTAAAAATAACTGATTTATCTGTTGAAATCCTGAGTACATTTTGATTCCAAAAACAAAAAATTATATGATAGAACTGACAAAATTTAGAAAATATATCCTAAGTTTTGTAATAAAAGATTGCCATTCACACTGGCTATTGCGCGGATTAAACATGAATGTTAAACACATTATTGATTGATTAAATGAACAAGTAACTTTTTTCATCAATCAGGATTGTTTTTAAAAGGAAACTAAGTTGAATAGAAGAGAATTTAATTCTTTTATTTATTTGCACTCAGATAAATATGTAATAGCAAATAAAACGATCTCTTTTCTTTATTAT
>JAAAKG020141688.1:0-11797 GCA_010014905.2 Druon quercuslanigerum | reverse complement strand
TTGCAGTCGCTTTTATCTCCCTTTCTTTTGTATATTGACACGATAATCGCTTTTTTCCAATCACCTGGGACTTCTCCAACTTCGATGCATAGATTTATTAGCTCGCACAGTATATGTGGTATGTACTCGCCACCGTGTTTAAGCATTTCAGCGTTAATATCAGCCAAAATTGACTTTGAGTTTGAATCCATTTATAATTGATTGCGCATACCATTAAACCGAATCTAGTTGAGAGAGTGACGAAAGTTAACTCATTTAATGGATTTTTCGAGTGTGAATGTTGAGTCTCCAGATCGTAGTTTTAGTCGAATTAAACTAGCTTGGTTAAGCTGTGTGGGCCTTCGGCTAGGGTCACGCAAATAAGGATTAATTAAGCAGGCAGCGGTTACTCTGAACCTCCCCTTAATTCGATTCAGAGCATTACCAAAGTTTCCTGCGGCATGACGTTTCATTCTAACTACCTTCAGATTTAAAGTCACCTGGTGACTATGTCGTAACTTGGGTGTCCCACAAACGGGATGCTACAGAACTCATTCTGCATTTTGAGGAAAGTTAGCTCTCTACACAAGAGAACAAAACACTGTCTCGGATGGAACATTCTGCTGGCTTCTAATTTTCTATGTAAATTCTACAACGAATGATAGGGGTGCATTTTTTGTCAAGTCACAATTACATGGCTCAAGACACATTCTTTGTTAAAAAAATGTATAAAAAAAAGCTTATATCGTGCTCCTTTAGAGCCTTCCTACGACATTTTTAAGTTACTCTAATTTTTTATTAGAGGATGAAAGTAAAAATGGTAGAACTTGTTCTTGGTCAACAGGAAAGGGTCAAACTTAGCTTCGATCTTTTTACAGCAGTTTGTAGATGACATATTAATTTCAATGCTTTTCTTTTGTAATGTACCTAATGTACTACAAATACTATGCTTAAAAATCTATACAAACGAAAAAGAAGCATATTGAAATTAAATTAATATCTTGGTAAAAAATTCCTTCACAAACGTTGAAGATAAGGTTGATCCCTTTCGGTTCATCCCTTTCGGCTCATCAGGTACAAGTTCTGAAATTTCCACTTGCGTACTGCGATGGCTGAGTTGATTAACGTACCTCTCATGAATATAGGAGCTGATGGTTCAAATCCGACTCACAATAAAATTTTTCAGAATTTTTTTTGCGTTTAAAAAAAAAATTTAAACAAAAATTGCTTTGTAATGCTGAGTTTATAATGAGTTTGATGATATTGATCTATTGATATATACTCCTTTGTTAAAAAATTTATATAGCGTAAAAAATGCCGTGTAAAGGCTTTAAAAGAAGACCATGCACTTAAAATATATATTAACCCATTATTGCCTCAATAACAACAAATATTACAACAAATTTGAGGTCCTGGATTTTTATGAAGCCGCTGTACATTTTCCTTGGGGCAAATCTTCCCATATGTATTAAGGGTCGCTTAACACGATAGAACCATTTAAAGAAGTAAAACAAATTATTTTTATTGTTTTTTCTTGGAAATTTTAAGTAAAAAAAAAATGCATTTTTCCAGTGCTTTTTATGGGAAAAGATCGATTCTGTGCGCAAAAATCGCTCTATTATGCTAAGAATAGCACGCGTTATTCTGACTTATACTAGAAAAATATGGAGGATGTTTTTTTCAATATCAAGTTGCAAAACATTCCAACACTTGCGAATTATTTTTTATGCAGATTTATAGATGTTGC
The DNA here is from genome assembly GCA_010014905.2 of Druon quercuslanigerum. Classification (NCBI taxonomy): domain Eukaryota; kingdom Metazoa; phylum Arthropoda; class Insecta; order Hymenoptera; family Cynipidae; genus Druon; species Druon quercuslanigerum. The sequence goes on along the minus strand of JAAAKG020141688.1, from coordinate 10,071 downwards.
TTCAGTTTACTTGTTTTTACTCGTTCTGAATAGGATTATTCCTCAAAATGGATACATAATTGTTTTTTGGGTAGCTAGTCATGAATTTTCTATCAGCTTTGCAAAATTCAAAATGGCGGACCCAAGATGGCGGACTATTTTTGGTAGAGAATTCCCATTTTTGTATGAAAATCTGTATACAAGGCTTCTCGGTGTCGCTGATTGCGAATTCGCGTATCAGATTCACGAAATTCAAAATAGGGGATCCAATATGGCGGACATACTTCTGAGAAATTTTTATTTATTTTTGATCAACCTTACTATATCGTCATTTTTTATGGGTAATTTTTCTATGTTATCTCAAGGTATTGTGAAATTTGCCGAAGATTATATATATTATGCCAAATATTTATTTACATAAGTACATTTTACTATAGACTATCTATATTTATTTCTACATATTTTGTCTTCCTGGCACGCACAAAAGGAAATACATTTAGCTTTATACTTTACACAAGGACATGATTTCTCACTTCAACAAGTTTTACAATTACAACACGTAACAAAATCGTCTGCAGGTGGTAGTAATATGTTTATTTTGTTTGTTATTATTATCTTTACGCAGTTAATAAATAAAATAATTATAATAAATATTATGACTATTGTCATAAACACTATAATAATTGCATTTATTATTATAGTAATTATAATAATTACGATACCAATAGTTGATTTAACTATTGTGAATTACTTTACAGTCATCAAGACAACATTGCAGTAAAAAAATTATCGATGTCTTTCGAAAAGCATACTATGTCAATCATTAAAAAAGCCTTATTGTTGATCGCAAAAAGTACAAGTTTACAAAGACCTGCCATAGTGAAAAACTATGTCAATTTGTAGAGTAAGTTTTAGAGAATACATACGTTTTTGAAATTTTCAGAAATGTTTAGTAAATCAAAAATTATCAACAGTGAAAGTTATGAATTTTTAAGGGTCGAAAAATTGACGTTTTTTTACTAACTTTCACTGTTGATAATTTTTTATTTACTAAATATTTCTGAAAATTTCAAAAAAGTGTGTATTCTCTAAAACTTACTCTTACCTTTTGAAATATGCATTTTACAAAAAAGTTACTAAAGAGCTTTTCTTCTTAAAATAAGCCATATTTTCTAAAAAAAAATTCTTCGGATGGAAAAAAACGCATTTTCATATTTTTTTAAACAAATGCAATTTAAACAATGTTCTACGCATTTTTCGAAAAATTAAGTTGTAGATTCGGATTCAGGGGCTCAAAATACATAAGAATAAAGGGTTTTCACCTTTGGCGGTCTTAGTGCAAACGAGAAGGTACCTAGACCCGATGAGAATGTGTGTGAGAATGCACTCATAAGATTTTTTTCTTTTCTTTTTTAGGAAAATTTTTATCTTTTATCAAATTGCAAAAGGAACATTTTATGGTTGCTGTCCAAATTTGGTCGTCCGATTCAAAAAATCGATTTTCGATGAAAAATGTTACCATAACCTAAAAATTTTTTAAAATTTTAGATCTTATTTGAAATATCTACCGATTTCCGGTAAAAACCGTGAGTATAACCTAAAATTGTAAATATTTTTTTATCTTATTTTAAATCTAGTAATTTTTTATTAAAAGTTCCAATATCCTGTATGAAATGCTACCATGGAAAAAAATCGAAACCTTTATGGTTAAAATAACCTATTTCTGATGAATTATATTATTATATTATTATTCATTATATTTATTTTATTTATTATTATTATATTATATTATTCTCAAATATTGCGCATAATTTTGCAACATTAGAGAAACATTTTAATAGACTAATGCATAGAAAACGTTCACCAATATCGAGTTTTAAATAATTTTAATTGAAAGGAACTTGAATTATAAATGTATACTTTGCTTTATGTATGTATGAGCAATTTGATACAAAAGTTCAAGGATAAATGTGCCTGTTAAATTTTGGCCCAAAAAATATAGGGGAAGTAAACGAAGCAAGAAACTTTATCACTTCGGTTTTTTTTCTCAGGAGAAGCATGAGTTAACGGAGGAAGTTAAATTGAGTAGGGAGATAGACTCTCGTACCTGAGCGGCAACCATGCCTTCTTTGAGTCTCCGGAGATCCGTATGACTCCAAGCGCTCTGGGACCAAGGAGAGATGTTCCTGAGGTCATCAAACTTGAATTCTCTCAGTTGATTCTTTAGGAACTTTCGTATATTCCAGGGTAAGTCGTTGTGTCTGTAAAAAATGAGAAAAATAAATTCTATATATTTAGAAAGCATTTCAAATGGTTCAACAATTACTCTTGAAATCATTTAAAACCTTTCAAAACTTCTGAAAATGTCCCGAAATCTTAGAAAGGGAACATATAATAATGATGTAAATATGAACCCCTATTGTAAGGAGTTATAAGCTTTTTGTGACCCCCCTCCCCACTAGGCCCTCCACTTTTTACGGAAGATTTTATACTTTTGACTCAATAGATTAAATAAAAAGCTAGATTTCAGGTGATTAAACAATATTTTAACAGTTTTCAAGATTTCGATGGATTTTTTTGGATATCAAGAAGTTAAAAACGATTTTCTCAGATTTAAAGAGATTTTAGGAGATTTCAAAAAGTATCTATACGAATTTTAAAGAGCATCGAGATATTAATGGAATTTTGAAGATTTGAATGGGTTTAAAGGGATTTAAGATGATTTAAAAAAGTTTACAAATATCTCAAAGAATTAAAAAGGATTCTAAATGATTGAAGCGATTTAAATAGGTTAAAATGATTTCACTGGATTATAGAAGAATGTAACGGATTTTAAGATATTTGGAGGGGTTTCGATGATTTCACAGATTTTCAAATAATTTAAAGAGATTTTCAAAGAGTTAAAAGAATGTGCACGGATTTTAAAGGTTTTTGTAAGATTTTAGAAGATCTAACGTATTTGGAACGATTATTGATTTATTATTATTATTTATTTATTATTATAGATTATTTTAGGGATTTTAATAGCATATAAATGATTTTTAAAAAATATTATAAAAGATTTAAACAGATTCGGAAAGATTCCCACGGATTTGAAAGATCTCAATGTATTTTATGAGAGTTTTCAAAGATATCAAGGGATATCGTAAAACTTCGAAATATTTTTTACGCAATTCAAAAGATTAAATGGAGCTCTAAAGGATTTTTTAATAGTGTAAAGGATGTTAAGGTATTCAGGGGAATTGTTATGACTTTCAAAAGATTTTAATTAATGAGAAATTACCTAAAATATTTTGAAGTACTTCAGAAACGTTAAATTTGTTTAAATTTTTTTAAACCCTAAAGGTATCTTTAAAAAGTATAATTTAGAAATATTTGTAGTCTTAATATTTGGTGTGTACTAAAAATTCGAATGATCAACCCTGCTGTATTAAAGAATGAACAAAGAAGAAGAATTTTTTCATTCGATATAATTAGGTGGTATTCGTTGACTGAAGTAGATAAATTAAGGTCTGGATTTGCAAGAAAAATAAAATACTTTGCTACCATAATAATTAAAAATTGAATAAACATTTTTTAACAAATTTAAATTTAGTAGCAAATCTTATGTTTAAATTTCATATGCAATAAACAAAGCAATTCCATGTCTCTGAAACGTCAATGAGTTTTTGAATAGCAATAAGTGCGAGATTCTCGAGCGTCACACCACTTTTTTTTTAGATAGGTATATTAAATGTATATCTACTTAATGTTGTAAACAAATTTTTTGTTTATAATAATCTTGATATTTCACTTGAATAACATTATTGGGAGTAAAAATTTTCGGAAGGTACGTTAATTTATTATTGAAATATACGTAACTGCGATAACATAATTATTAATATTGATGAAGTCCGCTTAAAAACAAAGCATACGCAGGTATTCACTGTAAATAATAGGCTTTAGAGGTACAAAGTACATATTTGGACACTGTCTGATGATTCGCTTTGTTACATAATGCAAAGCTAATTAAAATTAATTAGCGTTTAATTAGTAGGAAAAATTAATTAAATCAAATGAACTTTAGTAATTTACTTGAAAATACGAGTCATTCATGTATCATATGAGGGTGAAAATTAAGAAATGAGAAAATAAAAGTTAAAAAGCGATTCAGGTAAAAATGCAGGCGTAATCTCGCCATACCAAAAAAAATGAAGATCGGAAACGGTAAAATTAAAAATGAAAGATACTTTATTTTCGCCTTGTCGATCTTCAGTTTTTTGCATGCCGAGATTTCACCCAGAATATTTACCTAAAACGCTTCTAAACTTTAATTTGTTTGTAAAGTTGGAATTATTCGATTTTTAATTAAAAGAAAAAAAAATGATGATTAACATTACAAATATTTTTCCCATTTGCATCAAATACAATGATTTTGTGAATAAATTTTTTATTAATTTTGTGCGCCCTTAGTTTGTCCATAATATTTATGAAAGCAGAAAATTTTAAAGGATTGTAGAAAATGACTAAAATTTTCAAATATTTCTAATGAATTTCAAGGAGCTTGAGAAAATGGTCAAAGAATGAAATAATGTAAAGGGATTTTAAAGTCTCTTAGTAAGGCATTTTAATTAATTTCTCCGGATCAAAAGAGATTTAAAGGAATATCATCGGATTTTATATAATTTCACATCATTTCGTAATATTTTGATGTATTGCAAAGGATTTATTCACAAGAAATAGAGGATTTTAAAGCTTTTTCTACTATTTTACAGATTTCAAGAGATTATTAAATATTTCACGGTATTTCTATATATTTTACATTTTTGACAAGATTTTATGAACTTGAAAACGATCAAAATAATTTTCAGAAGATCTTAAAGGATTTAAAATTTTTGAAGGTATTTTAAAGAGTTCCAAGAAAGTTTCGGAACGACACAAAAGTCCCGAAAAATTAAATTACGAATTAATAAATTTCCGAATAATACAATTTCCGAATAATGAAATTCCCAGATTATTAAATTCTCGAGTAATAAAATTCCACATTTATATATTCTCGAACAGTTTATAATATTAATGAACTTTAGTTTTCGGGGTTTTTCAGTAGATCCAAATTTCCAAAAGCTTTACAAAATTTCAAGGGTTTTCAAAAGATTTTAACGAATTTAAAATATTTTGGTGTATTTTAGAAGTTTTTAGAAATTTTCAGAAGAATAAATCATTTTAAGGTATTTAAACCATTGTTCATGTGGTTTTGATAACGATATTCATATTTATTTAAGGTTAACGCCTTTGTTGATTCCGTTTTGTACATTTGATTTTCATTATCTGATAAATGTTCTGATAAATAATATAAGATTAAGATAGGACTTAAGTATTAGATATAAAGTGACTTATAACTAGAATTTTAGCCTATATCGTCGAGTAGCCACGCGGGAAAAAATATGGAACCAAATAGTTGCCTAGTTTCAAAATTTATCATTACCAAAAATTTGTAAGAATAGAAAAGTGTGTCACATAGGACGAACAAATAACAAAAGACGGACCGTGCCGATCTTATTGACTGTAGTAGCCACTCTCTCCGCGCTATGGGACTGATTCGGTCCCATGCTTGGCAGAAACAGCTACCATCGCTACTATACTATACTATCGTATACTCTCTTGCTCAGCGAGGCAACCCCGTTTTGCCGAGCATGGGACTGACTCGTTCCCAAGCTGGGAGGCGCGGAGTCACCTAGCTATTTTGGAAACAAATGATCTCATACATGGCATATTTGTTTCTAAACACAGGGATCAAATGATTCCTGCACTCCTAATGGGATATTACAGTTCCATATTTTTTCCGTGCACCTTTGCTAGAGTGCATGAAAAATCTCATAAGTAAACACTATTTTATCTAAACTGTTCTTTAGATGTTTCAATGAAAGTATCAAGTGATCTACAGTCTTGACAGTCAGAAAGTTTCTTATTCATAATTCTCCATATTTCCCAAACTAAAGTGTGAAAGCCGTACTCTATTTTATAATCAGTTATTGAGAAATTCAATTAATAGGAGTGCTTTATTTATTTAAAAGAAACTCTTAATGATATATGTTGAAGTAGTTTGGGATAATTTATAAGACTATTCAGTTTCTATAGAAAATAAGCCCCAACTGTTTCCTCTTCCTCTCAAGAGATTCTACTCCGATTATTTCAGAAGTTTCTTTCAAATATTTAAAATATTTCTTCAAATATTCTAAATCTCTAGGTATTCGCAATTTATAAGCTACTGATTTCAAAACCCGGTTTTGTACTGATTCTAGTTTCTTATTGTGAATATCAGAGCATGGGTTCCACACAACAGACGCCTATTCATGTATGAGCTTTAAAATTGACGTGTAAAGGATTTTGAAAGCTAAGTCTCTTCGGACACATTCTAAAGTGGGCAATGATCTATGCTGTACGTAAAAGAGATTTTACTGAATTCACGTTAGAAAGTCATATACTTGAACATTTCGAAAGATTAAAAGTCATATAATTATTTTCGCATCAAATGACAATTTTATGTAAATCTTTCTGGAGTATTTAAACATCAGTTGCAGATCTAATTTCGATAAATAGTTTTAAATTATCTGCATATAGCAAAAATCTCGACCATGTTATCACATTAATTATATTATTCATGAAAATATTAAATAAGATGGGCCCCAAGAGGATCCCTGAGGAATCGTTGATGGTATTTTAATAAAAGGACAATGTTTAAGATGGTAGCAATAAATGCAAGGTATGCTCGTTGCGACGCATTTTTAAGAATAGAAACATATAAAAAATGAAAATGAAGCTAATGATTTCTTTTTATCTTTAAAGTAAATAATATTCGTTGACGACATTTTATGTAATGTATGTCGACTTTGCGTGTATAAAAAGAGTCCTGGCAAAGATGCTGAGCCTGAAACGAGAAGAGACACTCCCTCTGAATCTGAAACCGAAGATCCACCCTTAGAAATTAAATCCGGACCAAAGGACTGAATTGCTAATGAGGAATGTGTTGAAATTATTATCCAGCTAACTGTGGCTATGCAAAAATATTGTTGTATTTGTTCCTTGACTAGTAATCTAGCTAGGATTCCTGAAGAAGCTAGAATTGCAGCATACATTAAGGAAAAAACATTCCTGAGGGTACGCTCTAATACAAAAAGTCTCTCAGCTTAAGAATTATATAAAGTAATGGAAACTCTGTCGAGGCGAGGGGATTAACACTAAAGACGTACCCCGTTTTGTGAAAGGCGAGGGGATTCACAATAAAAAATCACCACAATAAGGAGCTCAAAATCGTATTGCAAACTCCTCGTGATGAACTCTGGAAATTATAATTTTATTAAGCCAACTGCAGACGATTCTTATTTAAATACTTTATATATATAGAATAGTAACATTTTTTTTCTACTTTTTTTCGTGATTATTTTTCAACTATTTCGTTTTCTGTATCACGTAATATCACAGCAATCGTAAATTCATTACAGGGTAACGTTTTAAAAATTCAAAATTGTGTTTCCTAATGTTATGTGGAAAAGAAATAAAAAGTAAGTGATTCTTCAAAACACAAGTGCACCAATATTCCAGCCGACCGCTTAATTAAACTAATAAAGTGTCAACCGAACAGAACCACCATGAAAAATCTGACAAAAATGTATGTTGAAGCAGACGCTTCAGGGTTTGTTTTGGAAGAAATTTAAAGGTGCACCTCTAAAAAATAACCTCAAAAAATATTTTTAAAGTTTAAAGCATTTTTATACCCCTATTTTTTAAAAAAAAATCTAAACTTCTTTCTGAAAGCAGTCTTTTTGTTTAATACAGCATATATTTTGTTCGTTAGAATCGGTTCAGCCGTTTTCATAAAAAAAGAATTTAATGATTTTACTCCCCTCACAAATCAAACTTTAAGGTTGAAATTTGCAGAATTTTATATTCACATAGACGTTAATATATAATACCAATATATGCTTGATAGATGTGGGAGCCATTTTTACATGCTTATCCCCCTAGACATTTTACACACTTTGAAGTATATTCAATAATCTGCAATCATTACTCAATTTAAGTGTGCAGATTAAAATTTTAAGGCTTATAATGATTAAAAAACCCTTTTTCATTGTCGGATGACAGTTTCAAAAGAGAAAAAGATAAGATATGCTTGGAGAAAATACACTTGATCAACCCCTGTGATTAAGAAATTTATTTCTTTTAACTCAAGCGCATAATATTTTAGGAACATGATTTTGTCAGCTTTTATTTTCACCTCCGAATAAATTTTTCTTCCAATAATCTAAATTTAGCTTTAAATATAATTAAAAAATTATAAAAATGCTAATTTCTCATTTAAAGTTTCACTGATGCTTTTAATAAATAATCGATTCGTAATTCGCAATCTCAATTCCGTTACCTTATACTCTTGTTGCGAAAACTAATAAAGCTTTCATCTTAACCGGCAAGGTACGGACTATAAAAATTTAACGTCGTGTAGGGGCATGGGTTAGGCGAACCCGGCAACTTTGAGCGAGTGTATATAGGACTCTAATTCGTCAATTGACACCATTTTTTTGAAATCAATCGGATATTTATTTAGAAATACGATGGTATAATCAGACTTGTATTATATTATTTTTCCGAACAAACTTATATTTGAAAATATAAACAAGTTTCAACAAAATTTCATAATACTTTTTTTTTCAAAAGCATGTCATTTTTTGAAAAAAAGATAAAAAAATTATAAGTAGGTTTTGAAAGCTGAAAAGTTGTACTTTCAAATAGCTGCGTTAGTTTTTGGATTCGCTCCAAAAAATGTATTTTTTTCAAACTACAAAAGTAAGCTTTTTTATTGTCGCTATAAAATGTTATTCAATTAATTTATCATAAATGTTTAAAAAAATATATATATTTAACAGTGAAAAAAATACTTGTTATAAATAATTTTGATGAGTATAACATGAATAAATAACACGAGTCGTTAAAATAAAATTTTATTGAATGCAATATACTAGATACTATTATAAGTTATTTGCGCCCTCGCAGCATATCTTAGCTACATGCTTCTTGCATATGGCCTTGTCACACTACAAGCACTTGTAAAATGTTTTATGGTGAAGATAACTGGGACAAAAATTGCAGCGTTTCTGTTTAGACATTTTATTGTTAGCAAATTCGTATCTGATATACATATCCTCTGGCAAAGTACGAAGAGTAGCACAACTCACGGGAAATAACATGCACTAGTCTTCGTACGGGGTATCATCATATTTGATAAAATATTATCAAAATATTTTTTAAATAATATGCTTATATATACCGGTCCGCTCTAGTGCAGAAAATTCTTGTAAAAGACCATCTTTAATTTTCACAAATACCAGTTTTTGCTACGTGCCGTGTACGGATTGGGTGTAAAGTACCCGACTCCAATTTCTCCAAAGTTGTAATTTGCACACCAAGCGGAGACTCCCGTGCAGAAATTTAGCCATGGCCCAAACTGGGCCCAGGCTTGGCAAAACTATATAGCTGTACAGCTGTATAGCTGTACTGTATAGCCTGGGCCAAACTCAAATGAAACGACAAATCTGGCCAGGGCCCGGGTTAATTGCCAGGCTAGATCGCCCAGCTTGACCTAGACTTGGCCCCAGTTTATTTTTGACTCTTTGCCATTTTTTGTTTTCCTAATTAAAACTCAAAATTAAGGAAAAGACTTTTTTTAATTTTTAATTTTTTGATTTTGATCAAAAGTGCTATAAACCTGGAAATGAGTATAAACGAAGATACCGTAGGTTTTTTTTTTTGATACGTATGCTACAGCCGGTCATGTATTAAAGGAAGTTTAAGCTCTGGTAAATAGCGACAGTTTTTTGACGCTCATTAGAAGACAATTACAGTAAATTCGAAGTTAGCAGTCACGTGCAATCTTAATGTGAAAATAATATTCTTAATTGATATAAGTACTTACTTGGACTTTCTCCGCGTGAATATGGGATACTTGCGATTGCTTGAAGCCTCTGGACTCTCAGAGTGCTTTTTATTTTAGGCATTTTGTGAATTTATTTGCAGTGATTGCCACTTGTAAGGCTAGTATTTGAAACTATACTTTAT
>JAAAKG020141687.1:0-11797 GCA_010014905.2 Druon quercuslanigerum | reverse complement strand
ATACATATGTTGTAAAAGAAAAAGCTATACGTGGGCCCTCAACAGGACTAATTGCAAATTTCCATACGGATTAATAATAATATTATATAATACTGTATACAACAAAATGAATTTGAATTTCATATTTAATAAAAGAATTTCAATTCTACTAATTGCTAATTTGACTTGAAGTAAAAAATCCTTGGGTGAATATTTTCCGTTCATAAAAGTGTTACACAATTTAAAATTTCTTGTTGCAAAGTTAAAATTAACATATTGATAGTTATTAGTATGCCTTGCAAGGCTGTAAATCGTGAGAGACATTTTAAAATCGAACATACCTTGCATTCTTATGCAGAGAGGTATAGGAGAAAAGAGAAAAGAACATGAAAGAAAACGTTGCATGACAATCTACACTATTATAAATTTTTATAGCGATTTTACTATATGTTCTTTTATTTTATTTATATTTTATTTTACTATATGTTCTTTATTGCACCCAAATCTTGTCAAATATTTAAAACTAGAGTAATAATCTAAAAGTCATCGACTAAATTCTTGTTTATATTTAAAACGCAACGCACTGCTTTTAGGTTATAGGTGTGTGAATTATTCGCTTCCCTTACGAAAATTTATGATAGGAAAAAAATGACAAGCGTGTCATCTTTTTTTTTGTCATTTTTTTCTTGTAGTTTTTTCGCGAACACAGGTAAACGATAGGAAAACGATAGGGTAAACCATAGGAAAAAATGACAAGACGACAGCCGAAAATGACCTGGCCTAATCGGTCATAATTTATAATAATGTGCACACGTCATACACGCCATAAAACTACATTGAGTCTTTTAAAAATCTATTTAAAATAAAAAATAAACTAAAACAAATATCGTTTTTGTAATGATCAGATTTTATTAAAGGTAAAAATGTAGCGTAAGTTTGAATCTCATTTTCAATCCGCGTGTGCATTCCATATTCATCCCAATTCAGCAGACCTTGAATGCACACGGATCAAAACGTGGATACAAATTGAACTTGTTGGTATACGGATTCAAATAGACTGAAAATTGACTTCTCATCGATATGATTTGTATTTTTTTAATACCTTCTTTTTTTTTAGACTTCCTGTCCAAAACCTTTGCCAGGGTACCGAATTAGCCAGAACGCGGATATCTCTGGCACAGGCAATAGTGATTCCTGTGTGTTTTTAAATTGACACATGGCGTTAAATAACCTACAAATGAGCGGTTGGGTTCCACAACATTTTACGTAAGGTCGTAAGTCGAGTCCTTATTTATTCTAAAAACTTTCAAAACTATATTGTTTCTAATAGGAAACTTTCAAAAGTAAAAAAACCCGCGAATGATGAAAAAAGGGAAATTTCGGTGTTAACTTTTCAATTAAAAATAATTATCTTTAACTAGAAAATATGACTAGCTAAAAATATAATTTTCAACAAAACAATTAGATTTTCAGACAAAAGTTAGAATATTTTTGTTTTCGAATGCATATTTTTTGGTTAAAAATTCTACTATTTGGTAGAAGCTGTTGAAGTCTGAAGCTGTTGAAGTCAATAAAAATAAGTTTTTTTGATTGCAGTAAAATTTATTTTTAATCGGTACGTCTCGTTCAAATCTTTAGGTGAGGGCAATTAATGTCGAATTTAAACAAAAATAATCGAGAACCTCTTATTTTTTAAATAAGTTTTTAATTTCAGATTAAAATATAATTGAGTAGGTTTTATTACGGACCAAATTTTTCTTTTGTCAAAGCTTAATTAATGAAAATCAAATTAACAGAAAAATGTTGTAAAAATGGGGTTGTCAAATACGAAGGAGCTGTAAAACATCAAATTAATTTTTTTTGCAATATTAATTCGAGAAAATAATACTTCAAAGAAGTTCAGAGCCAAGTGCTGCATTTAAACGCATTGCTAATTTTTTTATATACTTATAAACAATAACATAACATTGTACGTGTAAATATAACCTCAAATTTAATCAAAAACTTTAGCATTATACCGTCCTGGCAGGCCTAACACGTGTGTGCCTTTAAACACTTAAAAAAATATATAGAAAATTTTACTGTATTAAACAGTCTTATAATTTGGTCATAAAAAAACTGACGATATTCCAACACTCGACTCGTCTCCTAACCCAACTTTTGTGTTTACTGATGTTACGAATCTACAAATTACCCGAATTTACATTCGGCTGTCATCGTGTATTTCCGTATCGCACTGTTTTATCTCTCTAGCTGGTTAGTCATGTGACTACACTGGACTCGACTTACGACCTTATGTAAAATGCAAGTAAGCTGTTCTTGCTTCCAACCGCTCATTTAGAGATTATTTAACGCCATGTGTCAATTTAAAAATACACAGGAATCATTGCTGCACATTCCAGGGATATCCGTGTTCTGACACCACTGATTCGGCACCCTGACAAAGGTTTTGGACAGGAATTCTTTAAAAAAAGGTTTTAAGAAAATACGAATCAAACCGATTAGAAATCAATTTACAATTTGTTTGAATCCGTATACCAACAACAAGTTAAATTTGTACCCACATTTAAATCCGTCTGAATTCGAGGTCTGCTGAATTGAGATAAATATGGATTGCACACGCGGATCGAAAATGAGCTTCAAACGTAAACTGCATTTTTACTTTTAATAAAAATCTGATCATTACAAAAAAAGTTACTTGTTTTAGTTTATTTCTATTTTAAATATATTCTTAAAAGACTCAATTTACTTGTATAATATTGGCCACATTACGCGTGCGACATGTACGATGTGTGCACGATATTATTATAAATTATGGTCAATTAGGGCAGGTCATTTTCAGCTGTCGTCTTGTCGTTTTTTCCAATCGTTTACCCTATCGTTTTTCCTAACGCTCTGGCTTCCCGTTCCTCCTTAAGATTATCAATCTCAAAACTGCATTCTATTTCGTAACACTAATTTCTAGTTCTCTTTTAGGAATATTTTTTTGACTTTTTTCTACCCTGTGCCACCAGCTCTATCTCTCTCTCTCTCTCTCACTCAGATTTTACAGCTAATACATCGATTCTTTCCCCTAAACATTTCCATTCAAAATCCGCTTAACTCTCTCTTCTACGCTTTTCCCTCCACCTTGATCACCAATACACCTCTCTAAATCTCAACAATTTAATCCTTTTCAGGTAATCTTGTTCATTCTGCATCTTAATCATTCGATACCAGCTGTTGTACCTTGACTCCGCAATTTTCTTCCACCATTCCTCTCCTTACCTTGTTGTCGTCTCTTCCTTTATTTACTGTCACTCTCTACGTCTCACTTGCATACCACATTCAAATCTCACTTCATATATCTCTCCTATTCCCATTTCGAAAGTCCTATGTTACCCCTCCTGTCTTTATCCATAACCTCCCGTGTACACGCTTGTGCAATTCTGCGTCCCTCTCCCCTTCTTAGTTTCTCTTCAAAATTTCAGGCTCTTTTCAGTTGCCTGACAATCATTTTCTCTTGTTCGATTTCTGCTCTCGGAATATAACCTGGAGCACTAACTCACTTCTATGACCTATCTCAAAAATCTCCTATGCTGACTTTTCACTCTGATATGCTCTCTCCAATCCTAAATTTCCACATCATAGCTTGACAGTGACTGTACTAGCCCATCGAACATCCACAATCTTACCCTCTAGTCGTCCTTAAACTGTCAATTACCTATCGCTTATGCTTGTCCGATCATTTTTCTCGCGGATTCTAATCCTTTTCTCATCTGCAGCTCACTTCTTCCTCAGGTTTCAAACCCAAATCATAGGTAGCGAAACTCCTCCACCACCTCTACCACCACGCTATTAATTTTCCATTCATGTTCTACTCTATGCTTTTTATTTCTGAAACATATCATCTTAGTCCTCTAAGTCTACTAAAAGAACACACAATGGATGTGAACTCAACGAATACTCTTGACTGAGACCGCTTCCCGTCCAGAATTCCTCTCCTTTCTTTTCTCCTATCTTCACCCTTTTCAGAGTTTCTACAAATCTATTAAACCTTCGTCTATTCCTCTCTCATTCACGGCTGTCCAAAACACCCTCCTGTTAACTGAGTTACATGCTGTATTAAAATTTACAAACAGTGCGATTAATTTCTTTTTTTTACACCCTAGGTCCCTATTGCTGAATAGTTGAACATGCAGATGTTGTTTGTCGTCTTCCATCTCTGTCCTAAAACCCGTTCGGTTGTACGGCATACTTTCCTTTTCTTCCACCTGCCTCTCCAACCTACTTCTAAGTTTTTCCGCCCTCACCCTTTTTTTAATCAACGGTACGACCAGCCCTGCCTTCCATTTCTTTAGCCACACTTCTTTTCACCGCACCTTTTTGAAAATCCTGCACATCCCATCTTTCACCCCTATATCCTCCGTATTTTCGTGCTTCATTTTCCAAGCCATCCTCCCCTGTGACTTTGTTTCTTTACAGCTTGGTAATCGCCCGTTCACTACTTCTCTAATAATATCGTTTTTGCTGTCCTCATCCCTTGCTACCGTTTTTCTTCCTTCTCCCTTTACCCTATTTTCTGCAGCCCCTAACAGAGCCTCTGTTAGTCACTGTCCACTCCCTCCCTTCCTGTACCGCTTTCTCTACCTCTTCCACATACCTTTCTTTCTCCTTCTGTCCTTTATCTCTTATCATTATTTTATGATTTCTCTTTCTCCTGTTGAGTTCTTCTTTTTCCATTTCCCCTTTCCTCCATTTTCTTACATTCTGCATCATCCTATCTTTACTTTCCCCGCATTCATCGTTCCACCAACCTCTCCTAACCCCTCTACTTCTTCTTTCGGTCTTACTTCTTCCTGTAGCCTGTCAATCACTACAATAAGTTTTTCTATCAGCGTGTCTACTCCTGCCTGTTTCATACTCCCTACATCCTTGGTTTAAATTTGTCGTCTAAATTCTCTTAGATTTTCCTCTCCCCATTATTACGTCCCATTTTATCAATTCCCCCCAGAAACTCTTATCCTTGTTTTTTAATCCTGAGACATTCCAGAACGCTACTTCCCAGTGTCTGTCTTCTTCTCCCGTCCTTGTCTTTAGCCCTTTTTTTGTAAACCCCGACGCGTTTCCTTCTTTCTTATCTCCCGGTTTTTTGCCCTTCTCCTTTCCATACCTTATTTGTGAAGTTCTCAATTCTTCTCTTTCTTCGTTCCAGATTCCCGTGTCTGCTTTTACCCAAATTCTATCTCTCCTTATTATTATCATGCTATCTTTTCTTCTTACTAACCATGTCCTCCGCTCAATCAGCTATTTTTTCTCCCTTCTGCCAGGACAAATCTTCTTCTATTTTCTCTGTTCTTCCTTATAACAACTTTTTTTCCCCATTATTTCAAACCTATCCTCACACCTTAATGTCACCAGAAATATGCCTTCCCCTTTGTCCTTCATTCTTCTTACTCTCTTTATACCTTCGACCCTCACTTTTGCTCCTATATCTCTCATCCATCGACATGTAGTACAGGACCGCTGGATACGGCGGTCAGAAGTGGTACAGGTAGTAGAAAGAGAGGGAAAATCGAGAAAGTCGACCTGTTATTTTCAATGAATGGCGATTAGTGATTGATCAATTGATCCCTTTCTAATGAAATCAGGTGGAAGGTAAGTAGATCCCATCACCATCCTTAGAAAAGAACAGGTCAAATTTCCCTATTTATCTTTTCTTTCTATTCCCTGCACCACTTTTGAAGACCGTAGCCACCGGTCCAGTACTATGTGTTGATGCTCTCATCAGATTCTTAACCTCTTCCTCTCCCGTTTCACTTTTGACTTTAAGTTCCTTGATCATTACATACTTTTTCTCTTTGATCTATGCTCTCCTTCTATTCGTCTCCCGATCTGTGTTAACCTCCTACATGGCTTCTCATTCTCACATGCACGCTCACACCACCTTCTGTGTCACCCTGACTAACTATCATGTCAGTGTCCTTCTTAGGTCAGTTATTACTTCTAATTTACTCACTCTCTTTTCTAGTACATTGGTCTCCCTTTTCCTATTTTCATCATATTTTCTCTGCTTATTTTCTATACTTTTCATTTCTTGCCACAGTTTCTCTTTTTCGTGTTTCCATAATTTTTCCCACTCTTCCCATTTCTATCGTATTTGTGTACCTCCCCTTGAGCTCCCCCCTCCCCATGCTTCCTCATGTCCTCTAGCATCCCACATGGTCATATACTTTTTTTGTTTTGTTTTTTGTGGCTTGTTTTTTTGTCAAAAAATTTAATTTTTTTTATTTTTAATGTTGTTTTTTACATATAAAACAAAAACTAAACGTCCTATAAAAAACTGATTAATAACAAATTTTTAAGTATTTTTTGTGCGGTTAAAATTTGACTTTTCGATTTTTCAAGAAAATTCAAAAAGCTGTTCTGATAATATTGTAGGACTGTCAAAAAGCAACGTTTTTCTTCCCTAGACTTTTTTACACCGTTAGTTTTTTTCTTAAAATTTTTATTTCCGAATGCTATGAAGCTTTACATATAATTTAAAAATTTAAAAAAACGGTTTTAACAATTTTGAAAATGATCGAATTTTCGAGTTTTCATCTATAATAGCTGATTAACGAACTAGATCTTTATTTTTGGCCCCTAAGAACGTGTGCCAAATTTGCAACCTAATCATATTAGTGTTTCAAAAGTTATCCGATATACAAACTTCACGTCGACAGACTCCACCCTAAAACATGTTTCCCTTCGGATTCAGGGGCTCTTGCATCGTGGAGGTTTGAAGAAATTTGCGATGATCACTTTTCACATGAAACTAATACCTTCTCATTATGATGAAAATGTAATAATATTAATTCAAAATAACTCTTATATTTTAAAGATTTCAATGTTTGAAGTATTTTGATGCAAAAATTTAGGCCCATCAAGCTAGCACCTCCACAAACCTCCAAAAAATAAATTCCCAAATTTCTTTATATCAGAACTTTGGGGTTTTTTGAGCTGTATTGCCGATTTTTGGGCTTCAATACTTTTTATGACCTCCACTATATGAAAATTAAAAGAAAAAAATCAAACACTTCAGGATGTTCGGCTTTTTTGGGCTCTTGAACGCACGAACAACCATTTTCCAAAAACCACCCCTACTAAAAGAACTACCCCCTATGTAAAAACTCAAATTCGGAAAAAACAAAGAACACCAGAATTTTTGGGGTATTTTTAGCTCCAAAATGCACGAAAAACAATCCAAAAACAACCCCTCATTTTCCAAAAACCACCTTCTTGTGCACTACACAAAAATTCAGAAAAAACTTAAACCTCGATGTTGGCATTTTTAATGAGCTCAAAAAGCAGAGACTCCATTTGAACTGTAAAATTCGAAAAAAAATCAGAGACTCTATTAACACTGTAATATTCCGAAAAAGATTTCTTTGACGGAATCATGTTTCATTGTCAACAAGGGACTGTTTTTGGCGTTAAGTGTTGGAGAACAAAAATCGGTGTTGGTATTTTTGAAGACCCCAAAGATCAGCGACTCTAGTAACACCATAAAATTCCGGAAAAGATTATTTTTGTACAAATTCGTGTATGCTTGTAAACTAGGGTCTGTTTTTTAACGATAAGGGTAAACGATTTTTTTTGACAAAGTCATATCTACGTTGTAAAAAGGGGTTGATTTTAGACGTTAAGGGTTGCAGCCCAAAAACCGGAGTGGGTATATTAGAGGAACCGAAAGACTCTACTGGCGCTGGAAAATTCTCAAAAAGATTATTTTTTGACAAAGTCATAGATGCGTGGTAGAGAGGGTTTGATTTTGGACTTCAAGGGTTGAGGCCAAAATATCGAACTGGGTATTTTTTAGCAGTCTAAAAATCAGAGACTCCACTGACCCTGAAAAATGCTCAAAAAGATTATTTTTTGACTAAGCCATAGATACGTGGTAGAGAGGGGTTGATTTTAGACGTTAAGGGTTGCAGCCAAAAATCGGAGTGGCTATTTCAGAGGAGCCCAAAAGTCAGAGTCTTTTTGAGATCCAACCCTTAACGTTAAAGAACAGCCCCATGTTAACAGGCAATTATGAATTTGTCCAAGAATAATCTTTTTTGAATGTTACAGTGTTACTAGGGTCTCTGATTTTTTCCGAATTTTACAGTTCAAATGGAGTCTCTGATTTTTAGGCTCTTCGAAAATGCCAACATCGAGGTTTAAGTTTTTACTAATGTTTTAGTCTTCTTGTGCATAAGGGTGGGTTTTCTGAATTTTTGTGTGGTGCATTCAAGAACCCCAGATAAGTGCAAAATCTGGTGCATTTTGTGCTTTGAACATTTTATTTTGCGCAAGGGGGTGTTTTTTTTTAAATGGGAGTAGTTTTTGGATTTTTTTCGTATTATTGGGAGTCCAAAATTATCCAAAATTCTGGCGTTTTTGGTTTTTTCCGAATTTGAATTTTTACATAGGGGGTAGTTTTTTTTAGTAGAGGTTGTTTTTGGAAATTGGTTGTTGGTGCGTTCTAGAGCCCAAAAAAGCCTAAAATTCTGACGTATTTGATTTTTTTTCCTTTTAATTTTTATATAGTAGATGTGCTGGCTGGATTCAAGCCAGCACCTCCACTCGAAATGTGATTTCTCATAAATCTCATAAATCTCGAAATTCGGCAATACAGCCAAAACAAACAAAATTCTAAAATACAGATATTTGGGAATTTCGTTTTTGGAGGTTTGTGGAGGTGCTAGCTTGATGGACCTTAAAAATGTACGATATTTTTAGCTCCTGAGTTAAAGCGTTGTAATAGAAATGCCGAAGATTTCTCTTCATGTCTGAGGCTTGCTATTGAGGAAGGATGGCCGACTATTGTCAAAGGTAGACATCTGAAAATCATATTAATGACTATTTTATTATCATTTATAATTAACAATTTGAATCTTCATATTTTTAGAAACCAATTTGATAAGTTTGATTTTATATTAAGGAAATTTATTGTAAGGGATGCTTGAACCAAAGTAGAATGCGCTTTTTTTAAATTATACTTTTCACAGGAATTCCTGAACTTGAAATTCCACAATTGGATCCCTTTGTGATCAACTCAATAGAACAAGAATTTCATAACGGCGTATTACGTGGAAAGATGACAGTGAAGAATGCCAGAACTTCTGGTGCTTCCGGTCATCGATTTCGGTCAGTGAAGGCTCGCCTAGAGGGAGATCGATTCAATATGGAAATGGATGTGACAGTGCCCAAAATTCTACTCGAGGGCGACTACAAGGGAGAAGGATTTATCAGTGCTTTCAAGATCGGTGGAAAGGGTAAAATGTCACATTTATTTAATTTTATATTAAGAATAAGGTACATACATACTGAAGGCCGAATACTTGCAATTCTAAGATATACACTTTTTTAAATTCATGTAATATTTCAAATCTATTCCTAGAAATAATGAGTAAATTAGTTGACTTGTGAACTTTTAAGAACGACACAAAGAACCGAACTTTAGAGACCGGCACTAAGATATATGGTTTAATATTTCTGTTTATTAAATTTTCAATAGGAAATTTATAGAGTTAAATGGGGTTACAAAATTATATAAGAGGGTTTAAAAAGAAGTATATTTCTCAAAATCAGTTTGTGATAAAATATAAACTCAAGAAACTCAATTTGTGTAAAATAATTGCACAAAAGAAGTCAAAATGAGAGAACTGTTGGGGATCTCAGAAAGGAAACACGAAGTTAAAAAGTTACAAACATTTATTAAGACACATCCTGCTCCTCCGACTCCTCTCGATACAATCCCCTTCTTCTCGCTCGCCGGATCTCTCACCCGCTTTCCTACGCTTTGATTCGCGTAGTCCCTACCTTACCGTCAGTTCGCGCTGTTCACAGCGCGCGCCAAACATTCAAATCACACATTTACGCGATTCGCTCTTACAGAAGTATATTTTTAAAGAACACAATGTTATTGGCTCTTTAGAGTTAGTTCCATAACATATGATAAAGGTGGGGAGGAGGAAAGAGACAACCAAACTACCTCGCTCTTCTTTCCTTATTATTTTTCCGTCTTTTTTATACTACTAGGGACCAATCTTCTAGCTCTGAGCCGACCCAGACGATTGCCAGCTTTGACGCTGACTAGATGATCCGGATTGGGTCCGGCTATAAATGCAACTTTTTTTTGGCTATACTTAAGCCAGACCATGTGGTCTGCTGCTAGTTATTAGCTGGTCAGCCACTAGTTAGCCGCTTGAAAAAAAAACTATTCTTTACTACAAGTGTATTTAGCTTATCAGCGCGCCAAGTCTGGAACAAACCAGACTGTCAAGTTGACAAGAAAAAAGTCTTGGCTTGGTAGTGTGAATTTCTTATTTTCTATAATCATTTTAGACAAACTTTAGCAGTGCCAGTCGTGGGCCAGACCAGACCTTCCATATTAGACGGTCTAGTTAAAGTCTCACCTGTGCAGAACGAGCGCCAGACCTTTGCCATACCAGATCTGTTAGACAAGGCAGTCTTGATAAAGTCAGACCTGGACCAGACCTGGACCAGACCTGGTACCAGAATGCTTTTCAGAATGTTTTTCAGTCCCTCAATTTGATAGTTTTGTGTAAAAAAAATATTTTTCATGATATACGTGAATTCCGGATTCAATAATGATGGCTATTTAGCAAAGTCGTAAACGTTCGTTTTCAGAATCACTTTTTTAATTCCGAGACGTTCTCAAGATAGGATATTGTTTTTCCAGGATAATGTTTTATTAAGATAGAACATCATGTAACACAATCGGCTTTTTTGCATGATTCAAGAGATTCAAATTATTTGAATATGTTCTGATCACCACCGAAGATAGTAACCGTATCGAACGACTGACGATGAATGTCTGAATCTACTCAGATCAAATTTAGTAACAAATGCAGAAATCGTAAATTCATTCTGCTATGGTTATCTATTAATAGGAATATAAAGTGAATTTCTCTAGTACCATGCACCATTACTTAATGGGGTTTATGGTCTTCACTAATTAACCTTGACGGCGGGGTATCTTTTTATTGTTAGTCGATCTTTTTTCTACTCCATGAAGCAACCGACATAGTAATCCGGGCCTAATTCTGAGCATTTACGAATAATAAACCCGCAGGTACAAATCCTGAATTTATTAGACAATAAGAGCAATAAAAGTCAGAAAAATTAGGACAACTATTAGCTTTCAGTGAAAAGTGATTTCCAAGTAAAATGTCGAATGAACAAATGGCAATTTTAATGCTTTACATACTAAATTTGGACTAATCTCGAGTTTTTGAAGACATATAATTTAAAGCCTTTGGGCCCCTAGGCACATCGTACACGAAACTTACAATATAACCACAATTATTTTACCATATAAAATGTTTTTTACATTATCAATATTGAACTACTATTCGATAGTGCAACACTTTGCCTAATTTGGCCTTGGATCAGACAACTTTGATTGAATGAAACTAGCTCGCGAATTGGTACAATTTATATATGCAGACTTATGGATTATATGTTTTGTATATTGTTTAAACAGGTAAATTCAATGTTACCATGGAAGGAATCAGGACGTATTTTGGACTCGAAGGACGCGTGGAGAATGATAGATGGGTCATTGAACATTTCAAAGTTCTGCCTGAAATTTCAAATATGCACATTTGGTTTAGTGACTTTTTCAATGGAAATCAAGACCTCAGTAAGTAAATTTTCTGTAGGTTCTTTTCCCTTCTTTAACTCTTAATTTATTTTGCCTATCTCCCCTGGCGAACCGAGTGAACGGAACGGCTACTCAATAGCGTAGCCATATAGTAGCCATATAGTAGCCCTTCCGTAGCATGCT
>JAAAKG020141686.1:0-11797 GCA_010014905.2 Druon quercuslanigerum | reverse complement strand
GGAGAAACCTGAGTGTTAATGTTTCTCCGGGTCATAAAGCACCGCTTATCGTCTATCGGATACCTGCCCATGGTTGGTCTTGTCACCTCTCTTTCTCTGCTGACGGCTTGTTCTGGCTCTGGTAGAGTAGGTGCTTTCCTTGCATAGCCCCTTTTTTGGAGTACTTCGGCATAGTTTCGCAGACTTTGACGCGAAAAGTGCGATAGCACTGGGTGTTTCTCGCACCACAGAGCATGCAGTCGTGCGATGTAATTCTCTCGTTCAGGGGTTACACTCGCTTCGTAGCATTCTAGCAAGTCGTGATTTTGTCGCTCCTGAATGGACGATAGAGGCAAAGGACGAAAAGGCAGAATACATATACCTGAGTAAAGTATGGACAATCAGCCATCAGTGTAGTGGATAAGAGGGCAGAGCGGCGGAAGGCAAGGTGAGAAAAAAGTGCCAAAGGGGACAGGGTGAACTAGACGAAAGAGCCGATAAGGAAGTATAAGATGCAGTTAAGTAAGGTACGGTTTGAATGGAGGGCGATGAAAGAGATATGGGAGAAACAGAAAAAGAAAGTCAAAAGTTTTTGCAAAAGAATGACAAACGCCTTCTGCATTTCCTTCGAAAGTGTCTCAGTAATATGTCGACACGCAGAGATGAAGCTTAGGCTAATATCCAGTAAAAGAATTGGCAGCACCAAGTGGACTAATTATTCTCCTTGGTTGTAATTTTTTCGTCAGATGGCGCCTAAAGTCCGATAACGAACATGGTTCGTTTCACGAAGTCAAGCAGAACTATGACATGCCTGGAGTACTCATCATGAATCATTGTCAAGTATGTGATGTTCCAGTATATGCGGCACCTCTTATTTTCAACAAATTAGCTCTACGTCCCTAAGCACATTTGGTGAAGCGGTATTAGCGGTAATGCCGTAAGAGTCGCAGAGATACTAATAAAACACTCGTATTGTCAATTTAGGCCTTCGGATATAACTCGCTCCCGCATGAGTTGGAGAACTAGATCTTATGTGTCTTAAGTAGCTGGGATGTGCATGAAACTCTCTCTAGGTATGTTTGGGAATTCATTGGCTTAAATTGTGGCAACGGTATGATAAACTTGAAAGGGAACCGTCTTAGTAGGCCTAAATAAAACCCTTTGTGCTCGAACCTTATCTCGGTGATTTGAGAAAATCAAACATTAGCTTATATGACATCGAATGATGCTTCAAATTTGATGTATTTGGATATAGTTTGGTATTTGGCAAATCTGTAATACCTCTAAAAATTTTTTGCTCTCTCTAAAGCCTATTTCCGTTCTCCCCACTGTGTGAGCAGTCCATTGCTATATTCCGATGAGGTGCATGACTCTCTTATATGCATAATACTTCGTGACCCTATATCGAAGGATTTAAGATATTCGTTCGTCCATGAAAGCACCAATATTATCAACACCAAATCCATCAGTCAAGTGACTGATTAGATGAGGATTTTATAAGTTAATTTAATACGATGATTTAAAGATACTTTCCTTTTTGAAGATAGCTGAAACATCTAAATCTGGGGTGTTTTTTAGCTAAATTTCAGGGCTATTGCTTGGCCTTGCTGTTTTCAGTTTGAATCGCCCAGGGTCCAAATTGAATCTGTTAATTTTTTCCCGAACACCTGACCAGCTGGTTATTTTGCTTTACACTCAGTTCACGAAAGAATCTTATTTCATCTGTCTGAAAGGTTCGATTTTGTTGTCTTCGTATACTACATTGTTTGTACCGACGCAGTCTGCATGCTTCTAAACATTATTGATATAAACATATTGACACTAAAATAAAAAATAAAATAATTTTTGTTCAATATCAATGTTATTTTCCCGAATTAAACAAAAAGTACGCGTCCTATCTAGAAGTGATCTTTAACGAAATTCTACATCCTTTTTGGGATCATAATTTTTGGTAATTTATCTTTTTTCGTATCCTGCATAATTTGACACACAAAATAGAAATTTTCATTTTTCATTATTTTTGTTCAATAAAAATCCTTTGAAAAACTATGGTGTCAAATTTCGAACAATTTTAATACTTTCTCAATCATAAATGAGGACAATGTGATACAGAAACAATTTTCTTATGATTCCTGAGAATATTTTAAACAATTTTTTATTTGAAAACTTTTTATTTGATCAATTTGTCAAAATTGTCTATAAGTTTTCAGTAAGAGCATTTTTCACAGATTATACTCTACCATACTGGATTCCCCATTTTAAAATGTGAAATTTTGTTTCGGTTCTGAAGTCGGCGACCGCAGCAACCTTTTAATACTCCTAACAATGAAACTCGCTTTGATGAAAATGCATTCCTTAAAAAATTGATTGTACGTTAATTTAAAGGTCTGATTAGAAGTCAGAATGCAAAAATCGGTTTAAAAGCATGTTTAGCATATTTTATGTAATACGTATATGTCCATGGTATTCGATAAATAAAATTTTCTTAAAACAATTGCTAATTTCAACGTAGTTTTTCAAGGTCAAAAAATACTTTGTACACTTTTTCTATATATTTTCTATATTTTTTTAAGAAATTATCTTTAATTACAAAAAAATTGATCCTCTAGGTCATTCCTATCAAAACTTTAACGTATTTGAGTAAAAATTCAACAAAACAGTCCATAGTGCGCCATTTTTTACGGTAGGATTGTATACTCTAAAAAAATGTAATCTTCTGTTTCTTGTTCCAGAGATGAGTGTACAATCTGAAATATATGCTCATGACCCCGGATTTCATGGTCTCACTTCACATTCTGCTGACAAGGAGCATTCTCCTGCCATGCATTCTGCTCCTTCCATGTCTTCTGCTCCTGCAGAGTTATCTCTTCATGTCAGGCCCAATTCTTTTCCTATGGAGGCCCCATATTTATCACTAGATGGACTGGATGTTAACAAAATTCGATTTCAACGATATTTTCCCCTCTACAATGAGAACCGGGAACTCGCAATTCGATTATACAATTTTCTTCCTGGTGTGCAAATTTATTTGAAAAATGAAACTGGTCATATCAGTGTCCAGCCAACTGGAATACACTTTATATTATCAACAGTCAATGGTGATGCCCTTGCATTAGTGAAAAAAAATAAAAGTTATCATACGATCTTACAAGGATTGTATTTACCGCCTCCAAATCATGTACTACGAGCCAAAATAAACATATTCAACAACCATGTTAGCCAAATGGAAATACAAGAAGAAAATGATATTCCACTAGCTATATCGTTCAAACAATGTTTTACAAGGAGGCCTGTGAAAGAAGCTATCGAGCCACCTTATCTTATCAAGCCCAAGCCTCCCAGCCCATACCCCTATTCTAAATTATTCGGAATGAGATTTGAAGAACTGCAATTTTATCGATTTGTCCCCCTCAGAAATAAGGGCTGGGTATTTGGAATTCAGTTACACACGTTTTACCCTGGTGTAGGAATTTATTTAAAAAATGCTACTGGTGAAATGGATGGCGAGCCAAACGGATTACAATTTATATTATCAGACATCGATGGTAATGTCATTGCATTAGCGCAAAAGAAGAAGAATAGAACTTCGACTTTTCGTGGACTATATTTACCTGTACGTTCTTTTGAAGATACGGGTCGAGCGACAATAAACATATTCACCGGCTGGGTCAGGTTAATGGACAAAAATGAAATCCATGCCGCTCCATTAGCAATTAAAACAGGAAATCAAATTTTTTATGAAATGAAGCGTGTGCATGATAGATTTGAGGCCAGATGGAATTCCAATTTACTAAATTGATCTGCTAATTAAATTAAAAACATAGGCAAAGTTTTTATGAAGATTGCGGATTTTTCATTTGGTCCGAAAGTTGCACAATAGAATAATCTGATTCTGAAGATTAATTTCTTTTCGTGAATTTTTACGAGTAGCACCTATAGTGTGTCAGTTTGTTGTCAGTGTTTTTTGTTTTTATTTTTTTTCAGAGTTTTTTTATCAATAAAAAAAATTTTCAAACAAAAATTTATTTACAGGTTTGAATATTTTTTGCTTGTTAATTGGAAATTAATTTGAAAATTTGGTTAAAATTTATTGTTTTAGCTAGAAATTGTATCCTTTTGTTGACACTTGAACTATTTTTTATAAGGTAATTTTCTTGGATGAAATTTCAACTGTTTTGATGAAAATTCCTTTTTTTGTTAGTTAAAAATTCAACATTTAATTGAAATGTTCGTTATTTAATTTGAAAAAAAAAAATTTAATAGTCTGTTTTGTTAGTAAACTAACTTTTTGTTCTTAATTTCTTGGATTTTAAAATTCATCTCTTTTTGTAGAAATGTCATATTTTTTGGTTCAGAAATGTATGCGTTATTATTTTATGTATCTCAGTCCAGGCCTGCTTTATCGGAGATTCCAAAATAAAGTACAAATTTTATCTCTAATTATTCTTTTATATTAATTCCACTGCAAAAATGTATCCGGAAAACTTTTTTTACATACTTAAAGAAATCTCCTTTCACCTTTTTCACAATATGCGTCCTATCAAAAAATAGAGTCTTATAAAAAATGCCCTTAATAAAATTTTCTTACATTTTTAAAGCGAAACTTGTTACTTTTCAATATTTGCTTTGTATCATGTATCGTGTAGCTCAAAATGTATAATTTTTTATTTTTAATTGGATTTTTTTTTATGTGAATCCACAACTGTTTGCTGAAGAATGCTGATTAACAAACTTGAATCTTGTTTTTAGGTACAAAAAATTTGTCGCCAACACAATATATTTCCAAGATTTTATCTTATTAGTACTCTGATTCTCTTTATTTCCAAAGGATAGCAAGAACAAGCTTTCTACTGGAAATTCATTTTGGCTAATAGTAAAGAACAAAAGAACGATGTTCCATGACTAATATTAATTTTCGACGATAAATATAAGGTCGAAACTCAGTGACAGCAAAAATAATTAGTAGTATTTTTTTCGGTAACTTTATATTTCAATCGAACCCGCTACAAAGCACGTGGAACGTAAACTGTTGGAGATAGGACCTTGAATCGTAACATAATCTAACGAATATTCCAAATCATCAGCGGGTACTACAAATGGTTGCGTAAAATCAGGATACTGTAACAGTGCTTTTCACATTGGGCAAGGTCCCCAGACTGACAGCTCCTCTACCGTTATCCAGGAGGATCTCCTGAGTCTCGTCCATCGGCTCGTCCACGCTCTGCTTCTATTTTATGTGCCCTCGAATATAAGACCTGACTATATTTCCTTGGTAACTTCTAACACCTAAAAATTTAGCATTTTCATTTCTATTTCGTTTTTCAGGTCCCCTTCCTTTTATTAATCTCTTTAGCAAATTGTGCCTCTCATTATGCAGTGCTACTAATCATAATAGCATATAATAAATTTAGATTTGGGTCATTCTAGTGATCATCAATGGAGAGTTTAGACACGAGGTACTCCAAATCTGATTGGCGCCGCTGCACCGAAACTAGTTAAACTCTTATAAGTATTGATTGGCAAGAGTTAGCCCTATTTTAAAATCATAATTTTATTTTTAAAAGGATTTAATACAGAATAGAGACCACAATAAGATTATGATTTTTGGGAAGGTAAGTTATTAAGGTTAGGGAAAAATAATATTCATCTTAAAACGTGGAAAAGTATCTCAACTCTCCCTGGAGGATCTCTAGGTCATTTTATACTCACCTTGAACGCCAAACCTAACCTTAACCTTCTAAACAAATGTTTACATTGCTGTATCCCTTGCTGAACTAAAAATTTTTCATAATTTCAGTAACAATATCCCCATATTCAGTGACAGTTGACTTAAACTTTTGTGCCCCTCAAATCGATAAAGAAGCGTAAAACATATAAGAGAATTAAATGAAGGAATAATTTTCAAACGATGTCAATCTGAGATTTTTCTGTTTATGATTCTTACAAAAATAAATGTCATCGGCTCTCTGAGCCAGTTCAGATAAAGATGATGATTAATCAGTTATAGTAAACACTATATAAATGATGAAAACCCAAAATATTTATTCTTTACGAGCAGATTGCAAGTGAAATGTTTTCTTATTGCATTCAGCAGTATTTCTCTAAATTCAAAAAAAATGAAGATGGTCTATACCTTGGTCTTATCATTGGGGGACATCCTCAATTGTATTGGTGAATATAATAATATATTATATTTATAATATTAAGGAAAAATTCTTTTTGTTTTTATACTGTTCTAGAATCAATATTGCTTTAATATTTCCTTCTTTTATTGTCAAAAAATGCTCTCTAGCTCCACTGGGATTCGAGTCCATGTATTTACAACTTTACAAAATATTACAAGCATCTTTTCATTTCGAAGGCCTTTTATTTACTTTGTCAAAAACCTAAACATGAAAAATAAATTAATATTTATAGCTGGATTTTCATTTAAAACATTTTGGAAACGAAATTTATATTGTTTATATTATAATTATCATTTTTATTGGAAGTTTATCTTTTTTGGTGGACAATTCACCGCCTGATTTGAAAATTGAACTGTTTAGTTTAAAATCTATTTTCTTTAGAGATGATCCATCAGTTCAAAGTTCCTTTTTTAGTTAAACATATATAAAATTTTTTTTAAATTTTCTTACTTTCAAAATTATATTATTTTATGAACATGTAAGTGAAAATATGATTTTTAAGTATTTTGATTAAAACAGAAATGTGACTTTCCTCATCAATGACCTACAAATGAAACTCAATTCTTAATTGTGTGAGTGTGTGTGTGTGATAATGGAAGAATGCGACAACAATTCTTTCGAGGTTTCCCTGACACACATATTTTTTAGATCAAGAGGAGTAGCAAAAGCGCGCACGCGTGTTTTTAAATATCTCGAAAGATATGAGTAATATTGGAGATGATGTTCATGCTATCAAGTTTCATATTTTTCCCTACGTATAAAAAAATTCATTTCTGTAGGTCTTGTAAATGTTAAATCAATTTTGCAAAATATTTACTGTAGTAAAAAAAGTGTGTGAAAAAATAAAATAGGTGGTGTTTTGTAGAAAATAATTCCTATTTTTGCCTTCATATTTAACAAAAAATCTGCCCGCTGGGCGGCTACATTCGCTTGAGCGTGCCTAGGACGCGCAATTGTTGGTTTTCGTGATGCGCAATCGATCATATGTTTGCCTCGCACTTCGCGCTCGGACTTTCTATTTACCGCACATTTGTGCGCAAGCTTATAAAAATGTAAGGTCAAAGCATCGACAGCGCTTATATTTTTAGTTATGCGAAAATCCTTCAATTCGTGAAAACAAAATTTTTTCTGATTCCCGTTTCATTTACTTTAGAAATAGCAGAATCTTCTTTATAATTCTCAACTGTTCTGAGAAGTTCAATATATTTCTCAACCATTGAAATTGTATCTTGAGAATGGACTTTGCAAATTCTACAATAATAATTAGCATTGAAACCTTCTTCAAATCCCAACATGCAATTCAGACCTAAGTTGTCTCCAATTACCACAGCAAGCTTAAAATAAACCTGTATTTTTCTCTATTTTTAATGTCAACGACAATTTTGAGGCATAAACTAACTTTCGGAAAAGTAGTCTTAGGTGAAGCAATGTCGAGATCCTGAACGTGGTACAATAGTAATAAAAAAATGTTAGATAATTTCGATTGCATATTTGGTGGCAAGTTTCCGAGACATACGTAGACCCAGTTCAATTTGTGAATTCCAGCTTGTGGACCAAGGGCGTTACCAGTTTCGAACGCATCCTCATATAGAAAGACAGGAAACACTACAGAATCCGCAGAGTAATTTTGTATTTCATTTTGCTAAAATTCTATCTGAACTATATTATAGTTTTTGAAAACTTTGTCTATTGGAATGAATTGAGCATAAACTGATTTAGTAATTGATTCGTCTTGTTCTTCCGTCGGCGGACATCAATACAAAGATTCGGGATGTATGAATATATCAATATTCTTTAAGGCATCAAAACGTCGATAATCTGTGCGTAAATTCGAAAACGAGTTTTGAAATGTTTCGAGGCGATTAATTATATCTTTCTCGGATCGTCTAGAGATTCGATATGTTTTTTAATGTCATTCAAATACTCATGATTGAGGAAGCTGTGAAGGGTATGAATTATTTTTTGTTAATGTTTACGATTCAATGTTTTCTCAGAGTAAAAACTTGTCGCGATACGCAAAGCATCTTTATTTAACGCAACCTCCGATATTGAATTTTTGTTTTTTAAACTTTCTGATTCCTTATCAACAACGTAACTCGTAGTATTTGCTAACTATCTTAGCATTTCCATTAGAGAACTCTGACATAGTAACTAGATGATGATTATTTAAGTAGTTTTGCATTTCTTTTTTGTCAGAAAAATCACGATTACAATCTTTCATGGTGCACTTGTGCCTATCATTTTTAATAATGCTGTGAACGATTCGTTCGTGAATTTCTAAAATGCCTCGGGGAACGTTTTTGTTACAAATATCACAAATCATAATTGCTTTTTATGATTAAATAAATGCAGCAGAAAAAAGCACGAAACTGTATCAATCGAACTGGCACTAAGTTTATTTGCTTTCGGATCTTTCACATCCACCCCATATACGTATTTTCCTAAGAATCCCCATACGACTGCTGCGTCTAGTGGCAATCTGGCATTCGTAGCCGTGTAAACTTTGAAACATAAGTCGACTGGTTTTGTCAAATCAGTAGCTTTGTCCATTACGTTGTTGATTCTTACGTAAATTGCTTCGAATTTGTGCTCTGTCCCTACAGCAATGATGATCCGTTGTTGCGTAGTTCCATATCCTTGAAGGGTTCCTAATCTTCCGTCATAAGCTGCTTCCATGAGAGCTACAGTCTAAAACGCATATGTTTGATTTTAAAAATATTATTTTTTCACGGAGAGTGATTCATTATTATAATAATTATAATTATAAAGTTTACTACCGAAAATTTTGCTATGAAACCATTACGAATCTTTTTCATCGTCGGTTTCCAGACTTCTGGCTTCATTTGCACTTGTGACGGAGCACATACTTGTGGGAGCATTAGCAAAGCTAAAGTTTACACTGACTTACCTATAATATATCACAATGAAATATTGATAATATGCACGAGTTAGGTGTTAGTCCAGTAAACCAAGTTTCATTATATGAGCTTTAATTGGTCAAATATTGGGTTTGAACTTTATATTTTCCCAATTAACTTACTCTCTTCAAGTTGTGTCGAAGCTCCGCAAAAAATTTGGGATTTTGCTATTTTAATAACACTTGGGGCAAGACGCGGTCACTCGACCGAAAATTTTCTTTGCTCACAATCATTTACCAAAGAAAAATCGATCTGCATCTGAAAATAAATTTTCTTCTTACAAGATGGTTTTTGTAAGAAAGTTCTTTGCTTAAAATGGACGACCAGTTCGATTCCAATGTCTTCTTTCAGAAATGGATATAGGTCAAAGTATTCGTGAAACGGCAGAAGATTTTTGCCGTCAGGGCCATTTGTTTCAAAGCGATCAATGGTGTCTCTAAAGTCACTGCTACCAGTGTATTTGCAGTCGCTTTTTTCTCCCATATTTCGAAAACTCTACCCATCTGTAACACAATTTTCCACATTGGTGGGTTCTTTTTTATTTATCTATCTCTTTTGCCCAAAAATTAAATAGATTTTTCATACTTCTGTAAAAATAATAACAAAATGAATGAATTCTATTGCTTCAATGATTATACGAACCAATTTACTTTTGTCAATTTACGGAGTTTAGGAGCTATCGTTGTTCTTCTATGTAATAGTCTTTTTGTTGTTTGGCGCTTCTGTCATATTCTTGTCGCTGTATCTTTCTCTTTCATACTTGCATTCATAGTTGCAATGGTAACTTCGTGGAAGTTGAAAAGTCGTTCGACGTTCAACTGCCCTCTGTTTGGTGGTCCAAAAGAAATGTCTTCTTTTAAACTTCCCACGTATGAAGATATTATCAATGGCTGTGCTTTCGAAAGGCAACGTTTAGCTCCCGAAGAGGGAAAGAAAGAACCCTTGTTCTCTGACATTGCTGAAAACATAGCCAAGGAGATTATTTCCGTATACGAAAAAGCATCAATACCACATGTTAAGCATAAAGGATTTGTACAAATGTTAAAGGCTTATCATGAAAAATATAAAACCATCATGAAGTCACATAGCAAACTTCAAAGCTGCAATAAAGTTTCCAAAACTATTTAAAGTTTTAAATTACATGCGCAAACACATATGCTCTTTCAAATGTTCAGATCCTGCTTTATGCTCTTGCACCAAAGAGAGAAAAGTGCCGTCGAAATAGGAGTTCGCCCCAAAGACCTGGCCAAACGCGATCCAGGCCCTATTTCTCCTTCGCGACGGCTGACTACAGCCAACAGAATTCTTCGAATGTACGTAGCAACATCAAATCCATCCCCATAGGTGATATCACTTGTGAATTATGTCATGAAAGTATATGGCCCTGTTCAGTTTTCTAATCAAAAGCGACCCATCTTGCCCTGAAGACCAGAGGGAAGTTGTTAATATGATGATTCAAACAAAGGGCTTTTTTTACCAACCAGAAAACTTGCTGCTTGCGATGCTCTCTGACGAGATGCCCCATGTCAGAGAGCTTGCAAAACGTCGCATTTCAAAATACAGAATGTCTGAAATACAAGATAAGACCATTAGGCCTAGGTCTTTTAGAGTTCCTAAGATTGATTTTGTTGCACCTGATTACATTGATCTGATATCTTGGGCTGGGACCTCCATCACTGAGCTGCCTCTGTTAGCAGACATGCCGATAGATTATTTGACAGACATAGTGACAACCGGCTCAGTCGCTAAATATCTTTACCCCCTGCTTTCGTGCCCACGCAAGATGTGGAAAGATACGCCTAGCTTGTCACGGATGCAGCCACTCATGTCTGTGGGGAGGAACAGCGACATGGTTTGATACTCGCGAAATTGACTTCGCGGTCACAAATGCCGATTTGGAACACAAAAAGCATTACAGGTTTTAAACAGGATATTTATGAGTACTCGTGATACCGAAACGGTATGCGATTACGATGCGTTTTTAACGTCGAATGCAACAAGGAGATATAGAATTATTTTTCTGGAGTGGGGAGGCCCTTAAGCTCCTGAAAATGAAGTCTTGAATTTTAATTTTTAAAATATATATTCTGAATGAAAATTTAATTTCGCATCTTTTTCTCTTCATAAAAAAAGTTGTAGCTTTTTTCTTTTTCGAATTATTTACGAAAAACTGTTTTTTTCTTTGATCAAAATATTTTGATTTTTTTCACTTCAACTCGCGGCAAAATGGAAAGTTTGTGATATTTTGTAATAAAACTTATCAGCAATATGTATTATCGTATTCTGTGACCGATGGCGTTAGCAAAACATCAAAATGTTTATTTAAAAAATTGCTAATAATTTTTTCCAAGACGGTGCATAATTTGTGCACAAACAACTTCTAGCGTTCCGGGAGTCGAGCGAATTTTGAGCAAGCGAAAACTGCCGGCAAGAAAGTTGGTCAGAAAGGTTCAAGGAAGTTTTCTGGAAAGTTTCAGATCAGTTGGAGTAGCAGTTAATAAACTGTTGATGTTTTAATTTGCTGGCGCGATAGATTTTCTCCTGCGTAAATTAGTTCCTGGCCAGTAAGCCGCCCCAGTGTTAGGTGCAACTGGGCCTCACAGCCCGTCAAGATTTTGTAACTAAAAACGCACTATACACCCAAATCATTGTTTATCAATAAAAAAGTGGTTTTTAATGTATACATTGATATTTTTTGGTGCTAAGGATAATAAT
>JAAAKG020141685.1:0-11798 GCA_010014905.2 Druon quercuslanigerum | reverse complement strand
ACCGGGGGGGGGGGGGTCAAATTCTACACAAATCTAATACCTTCTCTGATGAGAAGGTAAAAAAGATTAAACTTCAAAGAAAATCAGTTCCATTCAAAACAAAATAATCTCATTGTTTATTAGACAACGGTTGACTTAAAAAAATAAAATTAGAATTAAACTACATAATTTAAATTTTGTTTAAAAATTTGTTAAATTTTGATCAAATTTTTTTAATTTTAACCTACGCAGATAAATTTTCAACCAAACTGTGAATTTAAGGAAAGGAAGATTAAAAATCGATGAAAAAATTGCATTTTCAACCAAAAAATTACATTTCTTAGAAAGATATTTAAGTTTTCAAAAATAGGTTAATATCTAATCTAAAAATGCAATTCTTTAACAAAATGTTTAAATTTTAAAATTAAAAATAATATTTTAATTTTTAACCAAATTGTTGAATTTTCAACATATGAAGTTTAAATTTTAACCAATTGGTCAAATAAAAAAAAAAGATTAAACACAAAGAAAAACAGTTGAATTTCCAAAAAAAAGAATTAAATCGTTTGTTTGTCGTCGTTTGAATTCAAAAAAATGAAATTGAGATTTAAAAGGACAATTTTTCAACGAAATGATTGAATTTAAAAAAATGGCCTTTTAACCAAATGTTTAAAATTTCGATAAAATAATTAAATTTTTAACAAACAAAATTTAAAATTTAACCAAAAAGAGTTGCATTTTCATCCAAGCAATTGCAGTTTTTAAATAATATGTGAATTTTCAACAAAAAAAAGAGGAAATTTTTATTCTGAAGATACAAATTTTTAACAAAACGGTTACATTTGAAACAAAAAAACATTTCTTTTTTATAAAATATTTAAATTTTAATGAAAGAAGTTGAGCGTTAATAAAATTTTCAAAAAAATAATAAACTTGAACCAATAGAAGTTGTATTTTAAACCAAATAATTCAATTTATTCAAGACTGTTAAATTTAAAAAAAGGAAAGTTCAATACAAAAGGTCGGACTTTCTGTTTAAATAAAAAAAAACTTGAATTTTTAACAAGATAATTCAATTTTAATACCTACAAAGATGAATGAAATAAACAGTTGTATCAACAAAACAAAAATTACGAATTTTCATACAAAAAGTTAAATTTCCAACTAAAAAAGATAATTTTTCAAATAGTAATGAAAAGTCAAATATTCACTTAAAAATATTAATTTTTAGAAAAGAAATAAATTGAAATTTAATTTAAAAAGTCCAAGATGATGAAAAAATGATAAATTTTTCAGTAAAGAAAAAAGGAGCTCATCCAAATTGTTAAAATTTCCAGCCAAATGGCGAATTTTCAACTAAAAAGGATCATTTTTCAACCAAGAATGAAAAGATCGAGTTTTTACTGAAAAAAATTAAACTGTAATATAAAAAACGAATTTTTATACAATGAAAAGAATTCTCAATTAAAATGATGAATTGTGCAACAAAAATAACGAATTTTCAACAAATAAAGATTTTTCAAAAAAAAAGAGGAGTTCATGCAAATTTTTAAAGTTTGAAGCTAAAATGCGAATATTAAATTAAAAAAGATAAATTTTGTAATACAAAATGTAAAAGTTCACATTTCTGAAACAAAATGAAACTGAAAAATAAAAACGAATTTTCAACAAAATAGTTAAATTTTCAAACAAAGAGACGAATTTTTGATGATTTTTTTAACGAAAAAGACGAATTTTCAACTCAAACAGATAAAGTTTTTAAACAAAAATCTCTAATTTAAATTTTCAATGGAAAAAATAAATTAAAAAAAATAAATTTTTAACAAAAGAGTTATGTTTTTAACAGCGAGATAAACTTTAAATTGAAATGATGAATTTTTCCACTAAATTATAAATTTTCAGCAAATAAAAATTTTATAGTCGAGAAAAAAGGAGTTTATCGAAATTAATCAATTTTTAAATCAAGGGTCGATTTTTGAACTAAAAATGGTCATTTTTCAAACAAGAACGAAAAATTAGGCTTTTACTGAAAAATATAAATTTTAATGTCAAAAAAATCAATAAAAACTTTAATTTTTAATCAAAGAGATAAATTTTTGACTAAAGTAATGCAAATTGTTAATGTTTAAAGCCCAAATGTGAATCTTGAACTGAAAAAGATAAATTTTCAACAAAAATGGAAAGGTTCAATTTTCAGTCAAAAAATAAAACTATAATAAAAAAGAATTGAAAAAAATAGTTTATTTTTCAAATAAAAAGATGAATTTTTAACTAAATTGATGAACTTTTCAACGAATAGGACGAATTTTCAATAAATAAAGATTTTTCAGTAAAGCAAAGGAAGGAGTTCATCAAAATTGTTAAAATTTCAAGCCAAAAGGCGAATTTTCAACCCAAAAACAAAAATTGTTAACCGAAAATCTAAAAATTGAATTTTCTATAAAAAGAATTAAACTGCATGACAAAACGAATTTTCAAACAATGAAATAAATTTCATATGCAAATTTATTATGCAAATTGTTAAATTTTAAAGCCAAAATGCGAATTTTTAACTGAAAAAGATAAATTTTGAACCAAAAATGGAAAAGTTCAAATTGCAATAAAAAAATGAAACTGCAAAAGAAAAATGAATTTTCAGTAAAAAAGTAAAATTTCCAATCCAAGAGATTAATGTTTAAATAAAATGATGAAGTTTTTAGTAACGAAAAAGAGATTTCACCCAAACTGTTAAAGTTTTAGGCCAAATGGCGAATTTTAAAATAAAAAGGATACATTTTCAACCAAGAATGAAAAAAGTTGTGTTTTGAATAAAAAAATTAAAAATTCAATATAAATGAACTAATTTTTAATAACAAATTTAAATTTTAAATCAGTGAGATAAATATTTAAATAAATTAACGGATTTTTCAACAAAACTGTTTCCATTTTTCAGAAAAAGTTCCTGCAAATTGTTAAAGTTAAATTGTTAAAGCCAAAAGATAAATTTTCAATCCAAAATGGAAAAGTTCAAATTTCAGTTAAAAAATTAAATTGCAAAATAAAAACAAATTTTCAAGAAAATAGATAAATTAAAAAAAAAAGAGACGAATTTTTGATGAATTTTTTAACGAAAAGGACGAATTTTCTACAAATAAAGATTTTTTTGTAAAGAAAAAGCGAATTTTCAACTTAAAAAGATACATTTTTCAACAAAAAATCTTAAAGTTGAATTTTCAGTAAAAAAAGCTAAATTGAAAAAAATAAATTTTGAACAAAGCGGTTAAATTTTTAAACAGCGATATAAACTTTCAATTAAAATGATGAATTTTGCAACAAATTACAAATTTTTAGCAAATAAAGATTTTAAAATCAATAAAATAAGGAGTTTATTGAAATCAATTTACTTCTAAACCAAAGGGCGATTTTTTAACTAAAAAGAATAAATTTTCAACCAAGAATGAAAAATTGAGATTTTACTGAAAAAATTAAACTTTAATATAAAAAAAAATCAATAAAAACTTAAATTTTTAATCAAAGAGATGAATTTTTAACTAAAGTGATGCAAATTTATAATTTTTAAAGTCAAAATACGAATTTTTAACTGAAAAAGGTAAATTTTGAACCAAAAATGGAAAAGTTCAATTTTTAGTCAAAAAATAAAACTGCAATAAAAGAGAATTAAAAAAAGTTTATTTTTCAAACAAAAAGATGCATTTTTTAATAAAGTGATGAATTTTTCAATGAAAAGGACGAATTTTCAATAAATAAAGATTTTTCAGTAAAAGAAAGAAAGGAATTCATCCAAATTGTTAAAATTTTAAGACAAAAGGCAAATTTTCAACCCAAAAAGATAAATTGTTAACCGAAAATCTAAAAATTCAATTATCAGTAAAAAAATAAACTGTAAGAAAAAGCGAATTTTCAAACAATGAATTGAATTCTCAATTGAAATGATGAATTGTGCAACAAAAATAACGAATTATCATAAAATAAAGATTTTTCAGCAAAAAAAGAGAAGTTCATGCAAATTATTAATGTTTAAAGCTAGAATGGGAAGCTTGATCTGAAGAAAATAAATTTTTAACAAAAAATGAAAAAGTTTAATTTTTAGTCAAAAAATGAAACTGCAAAAGAAAAATGAATTTGCAATAAAAAAGTAAAAATTCCAATCAAAGAGATTAATATTTAACTAAAATGATGAATTTTTCAGTCACAAAAAAAGAAGTTCATCCAAATTGTTAAAGTTTTAAGCCAAATGGCGAATTTTCCAATAAAAAGGACACATTTTCAACCAAGAATGAAAAAAGTTGTGTTTCTAATAAAAAAATTAAATCTTAATATAAAAAAACCAATTTTTAATAAAAAACAACTTTTAATAAAAAACCAATTTTTAATAAAAAATTAAAATTTTTAATCAAAGAGATGAATTGTCAACTAAAGTAATAAAAATTTAAACAAAAATGATGAATTTTCAACCAACATTTTTTAACCAGAAAGACGAATTTTTATCAAATAAAGATTTTTCTGCAAAGAAAAGGCGAATTTTCAACTCCAAATGATAAATTTGTCCACCAAAAATCTAAAAGTTAAAATTTTAGTAAGAAAAAACTAAATTAAAAGCAATAAATTTTTACCAAAATAATTAAATTTTTAAATAGCGCGATAAACTTTTAATTGAAATGATGAATTTTCCAACCAAATTACAAATTTTTAGCAAATAAAAAATTTTTAGTCAAGAAAATAAGGAGTTTATTGAAATTAATAAACTTTTAAACCAAAGAGCGATTTTTCAACTGAAAAGAATCAATTTTTAACCAAGAATGAAAATTTGGGTTTTTACTGAAAAAAATTAAACAAAAACTGCAAGATAAAAACAAATTTTTAACAAAAGTTAAATTTTCAAACAAAGAGACGATTTTTTGTTAACGAAAAAGACTAATTTTCAACAAATAAAGATTTTTCTGTACAGAAAAGGCGAATTTTCAACTCAAAGTGATATATTTTTTAACAAAATCTAAAAGTTAAATTTTCAGTAAAAAGAACTCAAAAAAAATAATTTTCAATAAATAAAGATTTTTCTGTAATAAAAAAGAGGAGTTTATTCAAATTGTTAATGTTTGAATCCTAAATGCGAATTTTTAACTGAAAAAGATACATTTTCAACCAGAAATGGAAATGTTCAATTTTCAGTAAAAAAATGAAACTGCAAAAGATAAAATGAATTTTCAATAAAAAAAATATAAATTCCAATCAAAGAGACTTATTTTTTTATATTTAAATAAAATGATGGATTTTTCAGTAAAAAAAAAGAATTTCTTCCAAACTGTTAAAGTTTCAAGCCAAATGGCGAATTTTCAAATAAAAAGGATACATTTTGAACATTTTTTTAAGAAAGAGACGAATTTTCAACAAATAAAGATTTTTTTAAAAGAAAAAGCGAATTTTCACTTCAAAAAGATAAATTTTTCAACCAAAAATCTAAAAGTTAAATTTTCAGTAAAAATAACTAAATTGAAAAAAATAAGATTTTAGAAAATAGTTAAATTTTTAAAGAGCGAGATAAATTTTCAACAATATAGATACATTTTTTAAACAAAGAGACAAATTTTTGATTAATTTTTTAACGAAAAAGACGAATTTTCAACAAATCAAGATTTTTCTGTAAAGAAAAAAATAAATTTTTAACAAAATAGTTAAATATTTAAACAGCGAGATATACTTTTAATTGAAATGATGAATTTTTCAACCAAATTACAAATTTTCAGCAAATAAAAATTTTTTAGTCAAAAAAATAAGGAGTTTATCGAAATTAATTAACTTTTAAACCAAAGGACAATTTTTTAACTAAAAAGAATCAACTTTCAACCAAGAATGAAAAAATTGAGTTTTTACTGAAAAAAAATTAAACGTTAATGTCAAAAAAATCAATAAAAACTTAAATTTTCAACCAAAGAGATAAATTTCTAGTCAAAGAGATAAATTTTTAATTAAACTGATGCAAATTATTAATGTTTAAAGACAAAATGCGAATTTTTAATTAAAAAAGATAAATTTTCAATCCAAAATGGAAATGTACAATTTTCAGTAAAAAAATTAAACTGCAAAATAAAAACAAATTTTCAACAAAATAGTTGAACTTTCAAACAAAGAGACAAATTTTTGATGAATTTTTTTTACGAAAAAGACAAATTTTCAAAAAAATAAAGATTTTTTTGTAAATAGAAGGCGAATTTTCAACTCAAAAAGATAAGTTTTTTTTAATAAAAAATCTAAAACTTAAATTTTCAGTAAAAAAAAACTCAAAAATGGAAAAGTTCAATGTTCAGTAAAAAAATAAAACTGTAAAGGAAAAAATGAACTTTCAATAAAAAAGTATAAATTCCAATCAAAGAGATTAATATTCAACTAAAATTTTCAAACAAAAAGAATAAATTTTCAACCAAGAATGAAAAAAGTAGTGTTTTGAATAAAAAATTAAAATTTAATATAAAAAAACTAAGTTTCAATAAAAAATTTAAATTTTCAATCAGTGAGATCAATTTTCAACTAAATTAATTGATTTTTCGACAAGAATGACGAATTATTAAGAAAAAGAAGATTTTTCAGGAAAGAAAATTTCCATTTTTCAGAAAAAGTTCCTGCAAATTGTTAAAAGCTTAATCCAAAAGATAAATTTTTAATTCAAAATGGAAAAGTTCAAATTTCATTAAAAAAATTAAACTGAAAAATAAAAACGGATTTTCAACAAAATAGTTAAATTTTCAAACAAAGAGACGATTTTTTGTTAACGAAAAAGACTAATTTTCAACAAATAAAGATTTTTCTGCAAAGAAAAGGCGAATTTTCAACTCAAAAAGATAAATTTGTTCACCAAAAATCTAAAAGTTAAACTTTTAGTAAGAAAAAACTAAATTAAAAAAAATAAATTTTTACGAAAATAGTTAAATTTTTAAATAGCGAGCTAAACTTTTAATTGAAATGATGAATTTTCCAACCAAATTACAAATTTTTAGCAAATAAAAATTTTTAGTCAAGAAAATAAGGAGTTTATTGAAATTAATAAACTTTTAAACCAAAGAGCGATTTTTCAACTGAAAAGAATCAATTTTTAACCAAGAATGAAAATTTGGGTTTTTACTGAAAAAAATTAAACAAAAAAATGCGCATTTTTACTGAAAATTATAAGTTTTCAGTCCAAAATGGAAAAGTTCAATTTTTAATAAAAAAATTAAACCGCAAAATAAAAACAAATTTTTAACAAAATAGTTAAATTTTCAAACAAAGAGACAAATTTTTGATAAATTTTTCAACGAAAAGGACGAATTTTCAACAAATAAAGATTTTTCTGTAAAGAAAAGGCGAATTTTCAACTCAAAAAGATAAATTTTTTAAACAAAAATCTCTAATTTAAATTTTCAATAAAAAAAATAAATTGAAAAAAATAAATTTTTAACAAAAGAGTTATATTTTTAAACAGCGAGATAAATTTTTATTTGAAATGATGAATTTTCCTATTAAATTACAAATTTTCAACAAATAATGATTTTTCAGTCAAGGAAAGGAGGAGTTTATCGAAATTAATTAACTTTTAAACCAAAGGGTGATTTTTCAACCGAAAAGAATCAATTTTCAACCAAGAATAAAAAAATTGAGTTTTTACTGAAGAAATTAAAATTTAATATAAAAAAATCAATAAATAATGAAATTTTCAATCAAAGAGATGAATTTTCAACTAAAGTGATGAATTTTTCAACGAAAAGTGCGAATTTTTAACAAATTAAGATTTTTCAACAAAGAAAAAGAGGAGTTCATGCAGATTTTTAAAGTTTGAAGGCAAAATGTGAATATTAAATTGAAAAAGATAAATTTTGTAATATAAAATGGAAAAGTTGAAATTTCTGCAAAAAAATGTAACTGAAAAATAAAAACGAATTTCCAACAAAATAGTTAAATTTTTAAAGAAAAGACGAATTTTTATAAATTTTTTAACGAAAAAGACGAATTTGTAACGAATGAAGATTTTTTTTGTAAAGAAAAGGAGAATTTTCAACTCGAAATTATAAATTTTTTAACCAAAAATCTAAAAGTTAAATTGTCAGAAAAAAATTAAATTGAACAAAATAAAATTTTAAGAAAATAGTTAAATTTTTAAACTGCAAAATAACCTTTTAATTGAAATGATGAATTTTCCAAACAAATTACAAATTTTCAGCAAATAAAGATTTTACATTGAAGAAAATAAGGAGTTTATCGATATTTATTAACTTTTAAACCAAAGGGCAATGTTTTAACTAAAAAGAATCAATTTTCAGCCCAGAATAAAAAAAATTGAGACTTTACTGAAAAAATAAAAACTTGATAGAAAAAAAATCAATGCAAAAAATTGAGATGACTTTTTAACTAAATTGATAGAAATTGTTAATGTTTAAAGCCAAAATGCGAATTTTTAACTGCCAAAAAATATAAATATAAATTATAAAAATATAAATTTTCAACCAAAAATGGGAAAGTTAAATTTTCAGTAAAACAATTACAATGCAAAATAAAAACCAATTTTCAACAAAATAGTTAAATTTTCAAACAAAGAGACGAATTTTTGTTAACGAAAAAGACTAATTTTCAACTCAAAATGATAAATTTTTTCACGAAAAATCGAAAAGTTAAACTTTTAGTAAAAAAAACTAAATGAAAAAAAAATAAATTTTTAACAAAATAGCGAGATAAACTTTTAATTAAAATGATGAATTTTTCAATTAAATTACAAATCTTCAGCAAATAAAGATTTTTCAGTGAAGAAAATAAGGAGTTAATCGAAATTAATTAACTTTTAAAGCAAAGGGCGATTTTTAACTAAAATGGGTCATTTTTTAACCAAGAATGAGAAAATTAAATTTTTACTGAAAAAATTAAACTTTATTCTCAAAAAAATCAATAAAAAAATTAAATTTTTAACCAAAGAGATGAATTTTTTATCGAAGAAGACGAATTTTCAACAAATAAATATTTTTCTGTAAGGAAAAGGCGAATTTTCAGCTCAAAAAAATTAATTTTTTAAACAAAAATCTTAAAGTTAAATTTTAAGAAAAAAAATTAAATTGAACAAAATAAAATTTCAACAAAATAGTTACATTTTTAAACAGCAAAATAACCTTTTAATTGAATTGATGAATTATCCAACCAAATTACAAATTTTCAGCAAATAAAGATTATGGAAATTTATTAACTTTTAAACCAAAGGGCGATTTTTCAACTGAAAAGAATGAATTTTCAACCAAGAATGAAAAAATTAGGTGTTTACTGAAAAAATTAAACTTTAATGTCCAAAAAATCAATAAAGTTTAAATTATTAACCAAAGATATGAATTTTTAACTAAATTGATGCAAATTTTTAATGTTTAAAGCCAAAATGCGAATTTTTAACTGAAAAATATAAATTTTCAATCCAAGGTGGAAAAGTTCAATTTTCAGTAAAAAAATTAAACTGCAAAATAAAAACAAATTTTCAACAAAATAGATGAATTTTCAAACAAAGAGACGAATTTTTTATGCATTTTTTAACAAAACAACAAATAAAGATTTTTCTGTAAAGAAAAGGCGAATTTTCAAATCAAAAAGATAAACAGCGAGATAAAATTTCAATTGAAATTATGATTTTTCCAACAAAATTACAAATTTTCAACAAATAAAGATTTTTCAGTCAAGAAAATTGTTGTTAAAGTTTTATGCCAAATGGCGAATTTTCAAATGGAAAGGATACATTTTCAAATAAGAATGAAAAAAATTTTGTTGTGAAAAAAAATAAAATTCAATATAAAAAACTAATTTTTAATAACAAATTAAAATTTTCAATTAATAAGATGAATTTTCAACTAAATTAATGGATTTTTTTTTAACAAAAATGACAAATTTTCAACAAAAAGAAGATTTTTTAGTAAAAAAAATTCCCATTTTTCTGGAAAAGTTCAAATTTCATTAAAAAATTAAGCTG
Source organism: Druon quercuslanigerum (assembly GCA_010014905.2). NCBI lineage: Eukaryota > Metazoa > Arthropoda > Insecta > Hymenoptera > Cynipidae > Druon > Druon quercuslanigerum. Next base: position 1,852 of record JAAAKG020141685.1, on the reverse strand, counting down.
AAAAATAAAAACGAATTTTCAACAATATAGTTAAATTTTTAAACAAGGAGACGAATTTTTTAACGAGAAAGACGAATTTTCATCAAATAAAGATTTTTCTGTAAAGAAAAAGCGAATTTTTACTTCAAAAAGATAAATTTTTTAACCAAAATTCTAAAAGTTAAATTTTCAGTTACAAAAACTGAATTGAAAAAATAAATTTTTAACAACATTGTTAAATTGTTAAACAGCGAGATAAACTTTCAATTGAAATTATGAATTTTCCAATCTAATTACAAATGTTCAACAAATAAAGATTTTTCATTCAAGAAAAGGAGGAGTTTATCGAAATTAATTAACTTTTAAACCAAAGGGCAATTTTTCAACTAAAATGAGTCTTTTTTAACCAAGAATGAAAAAATTGAGTTTTTACTGAAAAAATGAAACTGTAATATAAAAAAATCAATAAAATTTTAAATTTTTCATTCGAAAGACGAATTTTTAACAAATAAAGATTTTTCTGGAAAGAAAAGGCGAGTTTTCAACTCAAAGTGATACATTTTTTAACAAAAATCTAAAAGTTAAATTTTCAGTAAAAAAAACTCAAATAGGAAAACTTCAATTTTCAGTCAAAAAATGAAACTGCAATAAAAAGGAATTTAAAAAAAGATAGTTTATTTTTCAATACATAAAGACGAATTTTTAACTAAAGTGATGAATTTTTCAACGAAAAGGACGAATTTTCAATAAATAAATATTTTTCAGTAATAAAAAGGAGGAGTTCATGCAAATTGTTAAAGTTTGAAGCCTAAATGCGAATTTTTAAATGAAAAAGATAAATTTTCAACCAAAAATGGAAATGTTCAATTTTCAGTAAAAAAATGAAACTGCAAAAGATAAAATGAATTTTCAATGAAAAAATATAAATTCCAATCAAAGAGACTAATATTAAAATAAAATGATGAATTTTTTAGTAAAAAAAAAGAATTTCATCCAAATTGTTAAAGTTTCAAGCTAAATGGCGAATTTTCAAATAAAAAGGATACATTTTCATTCAAGAATGAAAAAATTTGTGTTTTGAATAAAAAATTAAAGTTCAATATAAAAAAACTAATTTTCAATAACAAATTAAAATTGTTAATCAAAGAGATGAATTTTCAACTAAAGTAATAGATTTTTCAACAAAAATGACGAATTTTCAACAAAATAGTTAAATTTTCAAACAAAGAAATGACTTTTTGATGAATTTTTTTACGGAAAAGACGAATTTTCAACAAATAAAGATTTTTTTGTAAAGAAAAAGCGAATTTTTACTTCAAAAAAATCAATTTTTCAACCGAAAATCTAAAAGTTAAATTTTCAGTAAAAAAAAACTAAATTGAAAAACTAAAAAATTAACTAAATTACAAATTTTCAACAAATAAAGATTTTTCAGTCAAGAAAATAAGGAGTTTATTAAAATTATTTAACTTTTAAACCAAAAAGCGATTTTTCCACTTAAAAGAATCAATTTTTAACCAAGAATGAAAAATTGAGTTTTTACTGAAAAAATTTTTAACAATTTTTAACAAAACAGTTAAATTTTTAAACAGCGAGATCAACTTTTAATTGAAATGATGAATTTTCCAACCAAATTACGAATTCTCAGCAAATAAAGATTTTTCAGTCAAGAAAATAAGGAGTTTATCGAAATTAATTAACTTTTAAACCAAAGGGCGATTTTTCAAACGAAAAAAGGATTTCATCCAAATTGTTAAAGTTTTGAGCCAAATGGCGAATTTTCAAATAGATTCGACTCGATCAACGCACCGATCGAATGTCGAATATTCGACATTCGATCCGTGTTCCGATCGGATCGGATTTTTCGATTCGA
>JAAAKG020141684.1:0-11798 GCA_010014905.2 Druon quercuslanigerum | reverse complement strand
GTAAATCAATTTTTGAACCACAAAACCGAATTTTATTAAAAACTTTGAAAATTCCCGGTCACCAAAAAAATTCCCGGTCATTTCCCGGTTTTCTTGGTTTCCCGGTCCAGCGGCCACCCTGAAAAGGGATCGGCCCACGGAGGCACTGAATCCCAAGTGTGAGTGTCTGCACGCCGAGACCGAAGTAACGAAGACCGATCTTAAAAGTTTCTGGTGTATTTTTAACAGGATATTTTTAACAGGAAATAAAAATCAAAAAAAAATCTAGAGGGCAACGCATCTCTTTGATTAAAATCATAACACGGTCACATGAAATCTAAATTTGTCCAGTTTCCCACGTTTTCTCATTCATAGTCAATTTGAAAAATTCGCAAAATGGACATCGTGGTGTTCTCTGAGTTTCTCAGAAGATGTGTGTCAATTGAGATATGTGAAGTTGAAGTAGGATGAGCTAGAATTCTTTCCTATAAATAAGCTGACTCTTAAAATAGTCAATTAATAATAATAGCCAATTAAAATAGCTAATTTATACCCGAAATGTCTCTTCCAAATTAAAGATTTTTACTCTAATTAGAAAATTTTCTTTAAATAAACAAATATAAGTTAAAAATAAATACAAATAAAATTCTCACCATAAGCAATAAGTCAAATATACAAAGAAATAAACTTAACCTAGGTGAACAACAAAAAATGATAAAGTGAACGGCATATAAAATTATAAATCAGAATTATCCGTGGTCCTGCCAGAGAGAGAATCAAGGTGAGGGCTTTGACTTCTTAATCAAGACAGAACCGGCACGTTATACATGACATAAATAATGAGGAGTGATGATAAAATATAATATGAAATTCTTTTACATTCAAGTCGATCAAACATCTTTTAGTATCACATATGTGATACCTATTGATAACATTATAAACTATTTTTAAATTTCTTATTATTTAATTATTAGTAAATTGTACATCAAGGGTGGCACTACCCAAGGGGGTCGGAGGACGAAATATACTGTAAAGAAAAAAAGATCAAGAAAAATATATTTCTGATTCACACAGCTGACAGCTCGAGCATGAACGGTTTATCGCTACCGCTTTAATCCATTACCAAACAATACTTTAACCTCTGCTTTGGCCGCTTTGAGAAGTGAAAGTTTCCCAGAGTTGTATAATTCCCTTTTTCCAGCATAGGCATGATAAAGTCGCTTTGTGATACACTTGTTGATTCTGTAAAGTAGCACATTATATGGTTAATCTTCACAAACCTCCTATAAAATGTTTTTAAAGCACTTTTCAGGAGAGATAAACTCACTCGCAGCAGCATTCAGTGATAACATACTGCAAAAAACTCATAAATTATTATAAACTACCTATAAATAACCATAAGTTACCCAAAAATTCTGGACATTTTTGGATACCTTACATTTCCAAAATTACCAATATTTTTTGTAATTTCTGTTATGAGTGCAGGAAAAAATATTGTATAGGGTGCGCGCGTAAACTTCTTCTGACTCGAGTAATGTTTGCAGAAGAACAGTCGGCTTGTCTGTGGCTCAAACTCAGCTGCGTATTCAACTAGCCTTCAGCTGCATGTACGGATTGCATACGAAACCGCGCTTTCACCTCGCCCTCTATCACCAACTGCTCCTTCTGGAAATATCCCCTTTGTTCTAAAACAATATCAGTTTTATGCGCCTGTCACATAAATTACTATTTTACGTCCATTACGCTTTCACGTAGCTGAATTAGGATCGCGGAGTGCGCTTTGATGAAAGAGACATTATACTTGGGATTTAGCTCCCATAAACGCATGTCTTGTATAAACATAAAAACTTTCGATATTCATATGAAAAAATCTCAAATATAACTTTCTTTCATAGTAAAAATGGGGAAAAGGTATGACTGCTTTTCTGGTAACATCTCCTTTTCGTCGTTTTCTCTTTCAATTTTATTAACGTACGACGTGCTCAAATGTTTAAAATTAGGTAATAACAGAGAAGAGCGAAAATAATATGTGACGCATACACGAAATACATTTTTGATTATTTAAAAAACTATATTAAGTCTAACCTGCTTTTGTTCACACCCAACGTACGCTAAAATTAATTAGAGCAACAGGAGGAACGAATTTTTGTTATCCCTGGGACACGAAATATTTTTACTTTATAGTTTAACGTCAAAGGTTTACACAATTTAGTAAGTCAAGGAATACGTAGGCGTACTATATACATTAATTCACAATTCATACCCAACCAACCAATGCTTCGCGCCTTTTTTACATTCAACATTTTTCTTTAAAATGATTCGATAACCGGAAGCGACAATACTGGTTTTTCCATTTATGTCTGTTACAACAAAAACATTTATTATTTTCTATAATCTTGATTATTTATAAGTGCCTCATTAATTAAAAACCAGTTCAAACGATTTAAGTGTTTTTACACAGTTCACGTACAGTGTGAAAAAATATGAAACCATTGTTAGAAGAAAAAATTATTAAAAATATATTTCGCTTCGACTTCTAATTTGGTTCAAGCTTTGTAGGTGTTATAAAAAGTTTGATTCGACACATAAAAGAAATACTTCACTACTAATATCAATAGAGCTTTCTTTCTTTTAACTAGAAAACGTTATTTCCATAAGATCTGCGTAAGAAGCAATAATTTTTCTAAGTTATGTTCTAGTTATTTTGGAAAAGTTTATTTTCGGCTATAAAAAAGTCCTAGTTAAAAGTATTCAAACCTCCATGTTTGAAAAATGATATCGCTCAAACGCAACATTTTTATCATGTTCTCCTTCAGGTGAATATAAATATTATATTCTTCAGTTTTTATTCGCCACTTAAAAACTCCCAAAGTGAGTTTGTTGTCATTTTATCATATTAGTATCATACATATGGATATTTTTCTTTTATGCAGGGACCTTCATTTTCATTTCATGTAAAAATAAATTGATCTTCATCAAATTTTAAAATACCTGATGTATTTTACATTACGGAAGGATCTATACAATTTATGTCTTTCGACATTTAGGTTTTTCATTGTTCTGACGAGAATTAGTACATTGCCACTAATTCAATACAATGCTATCTTAAGGATCTCATTGTTTGCTAAATAAGAATATTCTTTAATTCAGCCGCCACTAAAACTTCTGTATGCACTAAGAAGTCTAGAGGTTAACCGTTTTCAAGTTATAGCGTTATACAAACTAAATTTGAATTAAAATTCACGTAATTGCAGGTAGATATCTCAGCGTCTATCGGATTGGAAAATTTCGCAAAAAATGCAAATTGATTTTTAAGACACGTACTTTACAGAGGAAAAAAATTCCGATCCAACTCAATATTTTGTTTATATACAGAATTATAAAAAACCAAAGTATAGTCAATTCGAGTGCAAACTTAATTTTTTATATCGATATGGCTTTCAAAAAGGTGTTCAAAAAATAATATTGACGACCACCTTTCCAGAAAAGTGCGCTTGATATTTGTAATCAAGGGTCTTTCTCGAAACTTTAAGTCATAGTTATCATCTGGACCTCTCAGTGCATGCAGAAGCGTTAATGAAGACTGGATTGATTAGATATTTTGAAGGCGAGTCACGTAACATAACAATGTGGAAGACGAATAAGTCTCTCGTGGTGCAATTTCCAATAAAGAATTTTTAACTTTTAGCACTTTGCTATACTATATGAGAAACTTTTGTAACATTCATTGTTTCTCGCATTAGTAAAATATATTAATTTTCAATTCGTGAAGGGAGATATTTTTTTAAAAACTTAATAGAAAAAAGTATTAGTACAATATACACTGCTTCAGTCAAAAAATGCAGTCAAAAGCGCCATAATCGTAATGCCGGCGAGTAGAGCACCTAATTGTTTTAAAGATTCTTTGGGATTCGTTTCTTTGAGCAACTCTGGTAAAACTGACACCATTCCGATATGTAAAAAGCCACCTGCAGTGAATGGAAGAATCCAACTCGTTCTTGATTCTGGAAAACACAAGAAAACTTTTATGATCAATTAAATTAAAAAACACCTACCAACAGCAGTATCCGTTTGGTGATTCCGAGTTTTCGAGAACTCGAAAGTTACACATGCCAAACGCAAGTAGTGCTCGGATGAGGTATCGTTCGTTATTATATTTCAGTCGAGCTTTCACTGCATTTGCCTGCTATTGAGCGGGAGGTTTAAGACCGTGGATGGGTGTATGCACTCACCACTATCGACTGTCCACTTTCAAACTTATTCGTCGATAACTGTCTATGCTTATGAGTTTCATTTTTCTGCAGTTTTCCACTCTCCTGGACAAACGCTCACGAAAACATGAGTACCTCTATTGACAAATCCAGCTGTAGACATTTAAGAATTTGGGGACCCCACAAGTACTGCTCCTTTGCCATTGAAAAAAGTTAATTGTTTTTCACAGTTTGTCGTAACGTCTGAAGCTTAATTTAATTAGAATTAGAATTAGAAAGATAGAAGTTTTGCGAAGGCAATTGAATTAAAGTTGTTAACGTTTCTGAACAATAATATAAATATTTGTCTAATTTTCTTTAACTAATTACTTGCAACCAATGCTAGGTTATACTAAAAGCGTGTCACAGCAATATCCATCAAACGGATCAAGAATAGTAAGGGTGACTTATCCAACTGGGTAAAGGTTAAGAGCGCGGTGCGTAAGGGTCTTCTCTCGCTCCTACTTTGGTCAATACTTGCACTTCTGATCTAGGTGTCGCAATGCAATTCTGCAAATATTATAAGTATGCAGAAGACATTAAGCTTTACCCATCAGGACCAGCTTCTGATCTAGAAAATATGCTAGGCAAGGTTCAAATCGATATAAACTTCGTGGCATATTGGGCTGTAATGAACGGGTTCATCCTAAATCCAATTAAAACCCACGCGACTGTCATTGGACAATCTACCACCCTCTTTCTAGAAGTGCTGAAATAATATTGCCCTCTCACGGTTGACAATTAATCGAATGCCTTTCTTCATAGGGTTCAACATTTAGGATCGCTAAAGAACCGCACTGTGTCAGGGAGGAGCGCATAACGACCAACTCGAGAAACACCTTTAGAATTTTACAGCAGCTACAAAAAAAAAGTCTCCTTCCCTACTTCAACCAGGATTCTATTAGTTAGAAGCTTCATTTTAACGTTTCTTGATTCTGACTGCATTGCATTCGATAATATCACAGAGACCTTTAATGAAAAAGTGGAACAAGCCCTGAATTCATCTCTTCATATCGCCAAAGAGCTGGGTTTTTGACAGTGGATCAAAGAAGAAAATTTTCTATGGGCAACTTACTCTACATATGGGGCATTATTCCTAAACTGCCAAAACTTTGAGAGTCATGTCTTCCGATTGCCTTCAAATTTTCAGAGTTTATTTGCCTATATAATAGTAGTATACCCACCAATTTATAGACTTTTACTACCATCTCTCCTCGAACTACAGGGGGTGAAATTTGCACCCTCCGGGCAAAGCGGGTATTTTCAAATAGTCATAACTTCCTTTCTATAAATGAGAATTGAATTTTCGATGAGTGATTCCTTAATGGGTTTTCATGCTTTTTCATTGTGTGAAATCTATTGTATTTAATTTTTTAATTTTTATAAACAAATTGCTATTTAAAATGGTAATTTAACATTTTTCACACGGACTATTTTTAGTCCTAAAGTACCAAACGTTGCCCGGGGGCCCCCGTAGTTCGAGGAGGGATGGTATTAAAAGTCTATAAATTGGTGGGTATACTACTATAATATTGGCAAATAAACTCTAAAAATTTGAAGGCAATTGGAAGACATGACTTTCAAAATTGGGACAGTTCAGGAATAATGCCCCATATTCGCAAATGAGACCCCTCAATACATATTTGAAGTTTTAACCATTGTTGGTAGAAATCCTAACAAGGGAAGACTTTGTGATAGATCTTTAGTCCTAAAAATTCCAACATACATAACTTGCAACATGCAGAGGTCGTTCATGATTAAGGAGTGCAAGCCTGTGGAATAAAATTCACCTTGTATTAGAGAGTCTATTACTGGACAACCCTAGCTGTAGATTTTGATATATCTAGTACATTTTTGCTTAACTAAGCTATTATTCATATTTTCCCTGGACTTCTTTGATTTCAGAGTTTATTGCTCACTACTCTTTCTTCTTCTTTTTCTTTTGCGACATCGGTCTAAGTTTAAGAACATAAAAAGGAATAGTGTTAGTGGTGTACGTGGTGACAGGGAGGTTTTTAAAACAATATTTGGAGATAAAGGTGACAGGTTTATTGCGAAAGTGGAAGTGAGGCGAGACTTAAGCGTAGGAGGTGAGAATTGGGTGTGGAAAAAAGTAACATATTGAAAAAGGCGCCAATGGGAGAGAGAGAAGTTAGGAGAAAAGCGTGAGGGAAATAGACAAGACGGACCCAGAAGGTGGCAACAGTCACCTCTGGATGCTTTCTTAGAGCTGCCATCTGCCACTCCACAGGTTTTTAGTCGCTTGCTTCCTGGTGGTCGAGAAACTTTCTTACAATGCGACAGGTGTTTAATAAAAACTCATTCTAAACTGACGGCAGCACCCTACTGACTCCTAAATGTTCAAGATCTTCAGAGCATCTTTCGTGCACATTGCCTGTATCCGAAATCACAATGGGATCAATAGATCCATGATTCACATTCCTCTGTATGGTCTTTACTTCATGCCTTAACTCGCTATATACATTTCCGTTAGTGGACAAGCAATGTCGATGATGTAGACTCTTCCATCTTTTTTCTCTCGCGTCAGGATGTCAGATTGGTTGGCTCGGATGCGATGATCCGTTTGTGTATTACCATTTCAATACAAGATGTAATCTTCGTTTTCTAAAACGGGTATTGGAATGTATCTATAGAAAGGAATCCATTCTGTAGGAAATCCTAGGTTTAAGGCAAGCTGTTTATTTATATTGCCTGCACCATCATTATGTCTGTGCGTGTATTCTCTCTGTGCCATTACGCGATAGCCATCAATAATGTGCCTGACGGATTCGTTGTTACCTCCACATAATCGGCACCGGTCAACCACGCCTTGATATAACACGTGTTTGCGATAATTTCTGGTGCTGGAAACCTTGACCTGTATCGTAATGACGAACCCTTCCGTTTCTGCATACAGAACGCCCTGTTTTAGCCAAACATTGAATGTCTAGCCATCTACTTCATGTTGACCTAACATTTTGTGGTGCTCGCCGTGGATATCTTTCTTTCTCCACTGTATTTCTAATTCCTCTATGTTTTCTGCACTAATATATAAGGCCTTCTCTGAGGACAAATTCAGCGGCGTGTGGTCAAGATCAGCTTTACAGATGATTCTGAAAAGTGCAACATATCGTTTGCTGTTAAAATAGTCTCGTAACTGTATAACTTGTGACTTACACAGTCTTTTTACACCTACAACCTCCCTCCACCCTATATTTCGTGATAGAACTACCCTTTCAATATCTAAATTAATGTGTTGCATTCTGTGCTTCCTCATTCGTTCATAGACGATTCTGCTTAACTTTTTAGGATCGGTCTTAGACCAATTGATGAGCCCAAAGGAGTACGCGAGGGCAGGGATGGCATAAGTGTTGATGGCTCTGCTTTTGTTTGGCGAGTTGAGAGAACTTTTCATAATACAGGAACAACAAAAAATGAATCGAGGGTTCCTTAAACCGGACAAAGTGTACTATTTTTGTTTTGTCGATGAAACCGAATCTGAAGCCTGTTTTGGCCAATCACGTCAGCGTTTCTTTTAACTTCAAAGAACATCTTGAAACCATAAAATCCAACAATAACAACCCTTAAGCCATATAAACATGTACCTTCATAGTTCAATAACCTTAAGATCGATAACCTGTGACCGTAAAAGCCATAACTTTAAAATTTATAATCTCAAAACTCATAAATCTCAAATCCTAATAAACTACAACCCAAAATACAGCAACAAAAACTTACACGCAAATTTGAAACCTATTTCTCGGAGAGTTTTAGCTTTATAATGCCATACGTCCACCACTTCGTAACCTCAAAACCCATAAGATCCATAACCCTGAAGTGTATCATAAGAGAATTGCATGTCACGGTATAACTTCAAATCATGTAGAATTTAACTTCATAACTCCACATCCCCATAACTCTATACAACCTAATACCTTAAAACTCCAAAACCCCAAAAATCCATAATCCTATATTCCCAAAACCCCATAGTCTTATAACCCCGAAAATGCATAATCTTATAGCTCCATAGCCGTAGAGCCCCGAAAATGCATAATCTTATAGCCCCATAATCGAAACAACAAAGACTACGAGTGAGTCTTCAAAAGCCTGTAACCTCTGAAAGTTACATTCAAAACTTATACTCGAGACTTAATTCTTGTTTTTGCAAGAAAATTTGAAACAGATATTTAATCTTAATTCTCATGAACGTCGGGTCTCCAAAACTAAAATTCGAACACTCATTAGGCGTGCTTTATTTATGCGAGTCCCTTTGCCCCTCACAATTCTCAAAGAGCTTACAACTTTGTAACTAGCTCTTCCATGTGTTTTCGGTTTTAGAGTAATAACGCGTTCGTTTATTTGTAAATGACCTTTTTTGTCATTTTTTTAATCCCTACGGAATCTTTGACCCTGCTCTTTACTAAAATCGCTTAGATTTTCAGAAAATTACTCAATCTGACAATGAAGACAGTGCAGCTTAAGATTCATTAGACATCCTATATTCTTGAGATGTTGCACCATATTTTGAACTATAGTCACATAATTAGGATCTTGCCTATTTTCTAAAAATTTTTTCATAACGTTTCTAAAACTTTGCTAAGCTGCAGAGTATTGATTGCTTTGACGAACTGTTGTACAAACCCTAGCTTTATATGTAATGGTGGTAGGAATACTTTACCTGTTGGTCTTAAACTCTGTTTTATGATATTTTTAGATCCTGGAGTTAAATTGTTTCTACTTAGCAAATCCTTTTCACATAATGTTCAGCACGAGCTCGTCTGTCTAATTTACATAGAAAACATGGATGTTTAGTAAAACTACTTAGTTTACCTAATCGTGAGAGGCGAGCGAACTCACGAAAATCAAGCACCCTAAAGGGAACAGAAGGCTGATATGTCTCGGTCGTTGTTCCTGGGTATTATAAGAAATAAGATTAAATTACTGGTTCAAACTTTCTGCAAAAATAAAGTTAAGTCTCGAGAATAAGTCTGGATTGTAGTTTTCTGAGATTCCAGTCTTTTGAAGACTCACTTGCAAGTCTTTTTGTTGTTAAGGTTGTGGGGCTATGGGAATGTGGAGTTATGAAATTTAATTCTTCAAGATTCGAAGTTATATTGTGACATGCAATTTTCTTATGATACACTTCAGGACTATGGAGCTTATGGGTTTTAAGGTTACGAAGTAGGAGACGTATAGAATTATAAAAAATTGGGATTTGAAATTTATGAGTTTTGACCTTATAAACTTTTTGATTATGGGTTTTAGAGTTACAGGTTATCGATATCAAGGTTATTCAGCTATGAAGGTATAGGTTTCTATGGCTTGAGGGTTGACATTGTTAAGTTTTACAGTTTCAAGCTGTTTCGTAAGGTTAGAAAAAAAACGCTGAAACCACTTTTCCAAGTAGATTTAATAGCCAAACAAGTAGAGCCCATACCCGTAGTTACTGGCTTCAGATGGCCTTATCTCGAAACCCGGAGGGTTTTGGGTTTTGCGCCCATGGAGACATTTGTTTAGGACGCTGAGATATAAAACATGTAACAAATTCAGCCTAATTAACCGTAATCAATTTTCCATAAGAAACGTACAGGGTCCTTTGCAAAAAGCTTAAGGGAAACTTTAAATGCAAAACAAAAGAACTAAAAACTTAAAAACATAAAAAGAAAAGGGCGTTTTTGAATTTTCAATCAAACAACTCGTACTCAAGTCAGAACTCTAATTGGAAAAAACTAAAAAGGTAAAACAGAACATGAACTTAAATACCAAAAATTGCATTTGTTTTTAATTATAAAAATTGTACTCGAGTGGCCCCCAACCCATACTTTACTTTTTTATATATTTCAAAAAATTGAACCTCCCCCATTTCACCTCCCCCCAAAATTCTTACGACCTGTATGGAAGCCCAAAGAATATTTGCGAAAAACTTAATGCGGAAAACGCCTGTTTTTACTTCTCATATGTGCCCCCCCCCCATAATCTTACATGTCTGAGCGCCCAAAGAATATGTGTGCCATATTTGGTGTTGATTGTCAAAAACTGTAAACTTGCATAAGCATCATACGTTTCAGGCCAGTTGATTTTATGTATTCCAAAAACTTTGCCCCCCCCCCCTTCACAACACCTTCCCCCAGTACTCTTACGATCTGCCCGGGAGTCGCAAAAAAAGTGTGAAAAACATAATACTGACTGGTCTAAAACTTTGGCTGTGTCTCCCACCCCCCATATGCACCATCCCTCCTTATGCCCACCCCATACACTTATGACCTGTTTGGGAGCCGTTTTAGGCCACTTCATTATATATATATATATATATCGCTTGTAACTGTCGAACAGTTTGAAAATGCAGAGTATACTACATAGCGAAAAAATTAGAGACTTTTTTCCAAAATTAATTAAGAAACTGGTAAAATTATGGCCACATTGTAAGATTGTGCATGGCAGACGTTGCTAGGAAGTCCAGATATTTGTTTATTTTAATTCGCGATCAATAATGTTTTGAAATGTAACGTATATAAAACGAGCTATTTTTACAGAGTCAGAAAAATACGTCCAAACAGCGCGTCATAAATCGCACACCGTACGAGCCTGTGCTGGGGCCTATACATTGTGGTTTAGCGAGTCTCTGAATGTCAGCTGATATTTTGAAAGCGTTGTCTACGGTGGAAGATTTAGTGGAAGCATTGTCAGGAATAAAGGATACAGCTTAACAGAAATCATTAGAAGAAGGATGTGATACTGCTATGGAAAAGTAAATTTAAAATACTTTTTTTATAATTTGATTACCTTAACTTAGAAAAAACATCATTTAATTATTTTATTCTTCACTTTCCCCAACAGTGAATCATCAAGTTCGACTACTATTACTGACAATGACCTTTCAACAAATTGTGTAGTATGCAACGAAATATTAATATGCGGTGATGCAGTGCTGCCCTGTACTAAATGCGATATAAAAATGCATATAGCGTGTGGTCAAATGCATCTCCGTACTGAAGAACAATTGATCTGCACATTGCTTGCTCGAGGAATGTCGATAACCAAAAATCAGCAAGACTGTTCATTTAAACAACTAAAAGTCAATGACTGTGTAACACTATCTGTTCCTGACGTAGATCAAGGTCCATTGAATTTGCGAGCAATTTTGGGTGTTGTAATAGAAATTCGGAAAGGAGTTTACCAAATTGGAACAAAAGATGGCATTATAAAAGGATGGTTTCCACAGAATAAGTTGCAATATGGCTGAAAAAAAATGCTGTGGCTATTGCTAATTTTCAAAAAGATACTTTGTTGACGTTACGTAAAGCAGAAGCACGTCAGTCAATGATTGGTGGACAGGGATATAAAAAATGTAATTGCAAGGCCACACAAAAACAGTTTTCCACAAGTCGCTATTCATTCTTCAAATGAAAAAATCATATGTAACTCTCGCTGCCACAAATCACTTACTTGTTTCAATGAATAATCATAATTGACTTGCAAGATTTAAAAAATGTATTGTGTTCATTTTAATTTATTTCCCTATCCTATTACGTTTTTTTCCATTTTCCGGCAGTCGGTCGACTCCCTAGG
>JAAAKG020141683.1:0-11799 GCA_010014905.2 Druon quercuslanigerum | reverse complement strand
TATATGTATATGTATATGTATATGTATATGTATATGTATATGTATATGTATATGTATATGTATATGTATATGTATGTGTATATGTATATGTATATGTATATGTATGTATATACATATATGTATGTACATCATACATACATATGTTGGATATAGGATATTCATATTTCACACTTCACACTCATTCCGCTATTTTCCTCTTTTCCCTTTTTTATTACCAAATTGTGGGAACCTAAATTAATTTTACTTTTTCAGGGTCCTCATACGCCACTTTTTCATACAGCTTAATTTTCAAAATATGCATTTTTTCAAACATATTTTGTTAACGCGCAAAACCAAGCGTTCATAGGAATACTCAAGAAATCTTCTAACCGCCTGAAGTGTTTTAGGAAATTCGAAAAAACTGACCACTGTGAATTAAAAGACAAATTAAGTGGGTTTATAACATCTTATTGTAATTTTGATGTTTATCCAATTATTAAATAAACTTTAACAAAATAATAGGAATAATGATTTTCTGTCATATAATTAAAAAGGCTTGGAATTCAAGTTCAAGTTTAGTTAATGTTGAACGTCAAAGAGACGTGTTTACGATTTTTCTTGCACAAGTTACAATTTAGAATAGTAAAATTTAATTTATTCTAGGAAAAAGGTGATAAATTAGTGAATGAAAAATTTAGCCATTTGCTAAGAATGGAATAATTGTCTTTCAGAGTAGATAGTTTTTTCTTATTTGTGTCAATAGCGATTCTGAATTCATTATTTAATTATTATAAATAAGGTTATATGATAAGTTATATATATTTTTTATCATATATATAATATAATATTATTTTATAGATATATATATATATATATATATATATTATATACATATAATAAGGTATCCTCTGATATCATGATTACAGACTACGAACTTGGTTAAAAATTTATGTTTTTGGTTAAAAATGGTATTTTATTTTGTTTGAAATTGAATTAATTTGTTTTAAATCAACAGTTTTGTTAAAAAGTCATACTTCTCGCTTGAAAATTCAAATACTTTGTTTAATTTGATAAAAAATAAACCGTTTCAGTTAAAATAAATGTTTTGCTGCAAATAATTCTTTTTTTTTTTAGTTAAGAATGAAAGTTTTTGTGGCAAATTCATTTTTTTAGTTGAAATCAAATCTTTGTTTAATTTTAATTACAATATCATCGAAAATAAATATAAAAACTTTACTTCACAATTTTCGTTAAAAAGTACTCTATTTAGTTACATTTGTTTCAGAAACTATCATGAAATTAAATTTTCTGACCATTTAGTTGAAAATTCATGTAATTTATTGAAATTTTTGTCTTATGGTATGGAAGTGATCTTCTTGGTTAAAAATTAATATATTTGTTTAAAAATGTATATATTTTGTAGAGAATTTGTCTTTTTTAGCAGAAAATTAATCTTCTGTGTTGAAAATACGTTTTTTGTTTATGTTAAAAATGCATTTTTTATATTGAATATTCAACTATTTTGTTAAAGATTCAACTGGTTGGCTAAAAATAAATTTTTTGTTAATATATATTATTCTAGAGTTGAAAAATCTACTGTTTTATAGAAAATTTGTCTCCTTGGCTAAAAAAATGTTTTTGGTTGAAAAATCAACTGTTTTGTAAAAAAATTTATTTTTGGTTTCAAAATTAAAAAATTTGGTAAAAAATTAGTCTGCTTGTTTTTAAATTTAAGTATTTGATTAAAACTTAATGTAGTTTGTCGAAAACTCGTCTTTTTGGTCAAAAATTATTATTATGTCAAAAAAAAATTTTTTGAATCAAAATTTAACTATGAAATTGAAAATTCAACATTTCAGGTGAAATTTCATTTATTTCTTTACTAAAAAAATGTTTTTGATTAAAAATTCATCTCTTTCTGTAAAATTTACAGTTTTTATTGAAAATGCAAATGTCGAAATAAAAAAATACATTTCAGTTAAACTTTACTTTTTCTTTGTTGAAAAATCAACTCTTTGGTAAAAAAAATTATATTTGGCTTGAAAATTGAACAAATTGTTAAAAAATTATTCTACTTGCTTTAAAATATCTGTTCAGGCAGAAAATTTATTTTCCATTAAAAAAATACGTTTTCTTTTTATTAAAAATTAATTAATTAAACTAAATATTTCATTGTTATGCTTTAAATTAAACTGATTGGTTGAAAATTACTTTTTTTGTCTTTTGCTCAAAAATTCAACAATTTTGCAAAAAATTATTCTCGTTGTTTTTAAATTCAACTTTTTGGTTAAAACTTGATGTATTTTGTTGAAAATTCGTCTTATTTGTCAAAAATTAACGTTCTGTTTAAAAAATTAATTTTTTAAAATGCAAATTTTGAAATAAAAAAAATGCTTCTTGGTTAAACTTTAGTTTTTTGTTGTTGAAAAACCAGATGTTTCATAAAAAAAATTTATTTTTGGCTCGAAAATTGAACAATTTGTTAAAAAATTAATCTATTTCGTTTGAAATTTCATTTTCGGCATAAAATTTATTTTTTGTTTAAAACATTTGTTTTCTTTTTATTGAAAATTACTTACTTTAACTGAAAATTTCACTATTATGTTTAAAATTAAACTGATTGGTTGAAAATTGACTTTTTTTCATTAAAAATTGATACTGTTGACGTAAAAATCGAATTTTGTAGAAAATCTATGTTTTTGGGTTAAAAGTATACTTTTTTATAGAAAATTTTTATCTTTTGCTCAAAAATTCCAAAAATTTGCAAAAAAATTATTCTGCTTTTTTGGTTAAAAGTTGATGTATTTTGTTAAAAGTTCGTCTTTTTTGCGAAAAATTAAAATTCTGTTTAAAAAATTAGTTTTTTAAAAATGAAAATTAAGTAATTTAAAAGAAAAATTATTTTTTCCTCGAAAATGGAACAATTTGTTAAAAAATTTATTCACTTACTTTGAAATTTCTTTTTAGGCAAAAAATCTATTTTCTGCTAAAAAAATTTGTTTTATTTTTATTAAAAATTAATTACTTTAACTGAAAATTACTTTATTTCTCTTTTGCTCAAAAATTCAACAATTTTGCAAAAAATTATTCTGCTTGTTTTTAAATTCAACTGTTTGGTTAAAACTACTCTTTAAAAAAAAAATTATTTTTGGCTCGAATATTGAACAATTTGTTAAAAAATTATTCTACTTGCTTTGAAATTTCTTTTTAGACAGAAAATTTATTTTCTGCTAAAAAAATTCGTTTTTTTGTAAATTAAAAATTACTTAATATAACTGAAAATTTCACTATTATGTTTAAAATAACCTGATTGGTTGAAAATTGACTTTGTTAATTAAAAATTCGTACTCTTGAGTTAAAAATTGATTTTTTGTAGAAAATTTATGTTTTTGGGTTAAAAGTATACTTTTTTTTATAGGAAATTTGTTTTTTTTGCTCGAAAGTTTAACAATTTTGCAAAAAATTCTTCTTCTTGTTTTTAAATTCAAATGTTTGGTAAAAACTTGATGTATTTTGTTGAAAATTCGTCTTTTCTGGGAAAAAATTAATTTTCTGTTTAAAAAATAAATTAATTGAACTGAAGATGGAACTATTATGTTAAAAATTTAATTGATTGGTTGAAAATAGATTTTTAAAAATTAAAAATTCATATTCTGCGTTTGAGATTTGAAATGTTTTATAAAAACTTTGTTTTTTGCTAAAAAATTAAACTTTTGAAGTATATTACATAAAATTATTTTATGCAGAATATACGAATCGTGACCGTATCATGAAGATTGCAACATGGTGCAGGCGATTTTATAGATCACACGTTGAAACGTGTTCGTATTCATAATTGCGCATATACATATTATATATACGATTTTATTACTCAACTTGAGCGATTAATTGTTTAATCGGAGAGTTCGCAAAAAAACTTCACCTAAATTACTACGTGTTTACTCAGTTTTACGTTTCAGTAATTCACAAGTATTTCAACATCGCGCGAAATGTTTAATTTATGTAGTTTAGCGATAAGTTTACAATTTACACATTTTTCCCCCTTATTTACGATTATTAAATACATTTTTTAATTTTCAATTTTTGTCTATTTTGTTGAATTTATAAATAGTTGAGAATTGTTTTCAATTCAAAAAAAGAAATTGAAGTTAGATTTTTTGCCAGAAAGCGGAGGAGGAGATGAAGAAGGAGGAGGAAAAAGGGGAATGGAAAGTTTGAATGAACAATTTTGTTGGATAAGTAACATTTTAAGTTAATCAACTGTAAATATTGATTAATATTTGATGTTTCAAACTAAACTACCACTTGAGTGTTTAAAATTGAACAATATATTCTTTTTAAAAGACTGTTATTTAGTAAAAATACAATTCGAAGAATTTCCAACTTTTTGAAAATTTCAAAAATTGTAATTTATTTTTGAGTTCTTCTTTAGATATAATAATGAGAGAAACCCTTGACTTGTGCCAATAGGGGGAGGAGAAAAAGAAGGAGGAGGATGAGGAGGATGAGCAGGATCAGCAAAGAGGCATAGGAAGAGGAGTAGGAGGAGGATGAGAGTGAGCAGGATCAGCAGGAGGCGAAGGAGGAGGAATAGGAGGAGGATGAGCAAGATTAGCAGAAGGCGAGGGAAGAGGAATAGAAGGATGACAAGCAGGAGCAGCAGGAGGCGAAAGAGGAGGAATAGGATGAGAATAAGCAGGATTAGCAGAAGGCGTTTGGATGAGGAATAGGAGGAGGAAGAGGAGGAAGAGGATGAGCAAGATCAGCAGGGGGCGAAGGAGGAGTAATAAGAGGAGGAGGAGGATCAGGCGGAGGAGGAGGAGGATGAAGAGCAGGATCAGCAGGATCAGAAGAAGGTGATGTAAGTGGAAAAGGATGATGACAAGCAGGATCAGCAGGCGGCGAAGGAGGGAGAGGAGAAAAATGAGCAGGATCAGTAGGAGACGAAGGGGGTAAAGGTGGAGGAATAGCAGTAGGATAAGATAGAGGAGAAGAATTAAGAGAAGGAAGAGCAGGATCAGCAGAAGCGAAGGAAGGGGAACAGTAGGGAGGATTAGTTTCAGTAATTCACAAGTATTTCAACATCGCGCGAAATATTTAATTTCTGTAGTTTAGCGATAAGTTTACAATTTACAAATTTATTTTTCCCCTTGTTTACGATAATTTAAATACATATTTTAATTTTCAATTTTTGTCTACTTTGTTGAATTTATAAAAAGTTGAGAATTGTTTTTAATTCAAAAAAAGAAATTGAATTTAAAATTTTTCCAGAAGGAGGAGGAGGTAAAGAAGAAGGAGGAGGAAAAAGGAGAATGAAAAGATTGAATAAAAAATTTTGTTAGATAATTAACATTTTTAGTTAATCAACTGTAAATAATAATAATAAATGGATTTTATAAACTAAAATGCCGTTTGGGTGTTCAAAATTGAACAATATATTGTTTTTAAAAGACTATTATTTGAGAAAACTACAATTAAAAGAATTCCCAACTTTTGTAAGATTTCAAAATTTTTAATTTCTTTTTGAGTTCTTCTTTAGATATAATAATGAGAGAAACCCTTGATTTGTGCCAATAGAGAGAGAGGAGAAGAAGTTGGAGGAGGATGAGAAGGAGGATGAACAGGATCAGTAAGGGGCGAAGGAAGAGGAGTAGGAGGAGGATGAGAGTAAGCAGGATCAGCAGGAAGCGAAGGAGGAGGAATAGGAGGAGGATGAGCAGGATTAGAAGAAGGCGAGGGAAGAGAAATAGAAGGATGACAATCAGGAGCAGAAGGAGGCGAAGGAGGAGGAATAGGATGAGGAGGAGATTGCGCAGGATTAGCAGAAAGTGAGGGAACAGGAATAGTAGGAGGAAGAGGATGATCAAGATCAGCAGGGGGCGAAGGAGGAGTAGGAGTATAAGACGAAGGAAGAAGATGAGGATCAGCAGGATCAGAAGGAGGTAAAGGAAGTAGAAAAGGAGGATGACAGGCAGGATCAGCAGGAGACGAAGTAGGGGGAATAGGAGGAGGAGGAGGATGAACAGGATTAGCAGAAGGCGAGGGAAGATAATTAGGAGGAGGAAGAGGAGGAAGAGTATGATCAAGATCAGCAGGGGGCGAAGAAGGAGTAATAGGAGGAGGAGGATAAGATAGAGGAGGAGGAGGAAGAAGATGAGGATCAGCAGGATCAGAAGGAGGTACTTAACTAATATAAAAAAAATTTCAACATAAATAGAACGGTGAATTTTTGGGTAAAAAATATTAATTTTTATCCGAACAGTTTATTTTTCAACTAAAAAGATGAAAAGTTGGTAGTATCTACGAAGAAGTTAAATTTTAACTCGAAAATTAAATTTTTAAATGAAAAGGTTATTTTTGATAAAATCGTAAAGTTTTTTCCAAAAAGTTAAATTTTTCTAAAATAAACTATTTTTATGAATTAGTTAAATATTTGATCCGAAAATATAATTTTTCAAGAAATATTTATTGTTCTACAAAAGACTTCCGTTTTCTTCCAGACATTTAAATTTTGATTCAAATAATGAAAACTTTAAACAAAAAAGTTATTTCTTAACGAAATTGTTGAAGTTGCAAGGCAAAAAAATGGAAATTTTCTGCAAAATAGTTCAATTTGCAATCCGGAGATATAATTTTTCAACCAAAAATTTATTTTTTTACCAAATAGATAAATTTTCTTCCAAACAGTTAAATTTTTCACGAAAAATATAAATTTTTAACAAATCAGTTCAATTTAAACCAAATTGATGAAATTTTCTTCTACTATTTTCGTCTACTATTCTAAAATTAATAATTATTATTATAATTTAAAATTATTATAAATTTTTTGATAGAAAATTTAACTTTTCTATTCTTGGTTAAAAATTTTTCGTTCTTAGTTGAGAGTTAAACTATTAAATTTTTAATTATGAATTTATATTTTTGGTCGATAATTTCACAATATTTTATTTTATATTTTTTATTAGTTGAAAATTAAACTTTTTTCTTGAAAGGTCGTTCTGTTTTGTTTTAAATTTAATTTTTTTACTAAAAATTTACTAATTTACTATTTAAAAAAATGAACAATTTCGTTCAATATTCGATTGTTTTTCGATTAAAAATTTCTATCCTTAACTGAAAATTTAACTATTCCTTTATTGCTTGAAAGTGATCGTTTTTATTTAAAAATTCAAAGATTGCTTAAAAATTAACTTTTCTGTTCTAAACTCATATCTTTATCGCATTGAAAATTAATTTTTTTTTTAGAAAACTCATCTTTTTGCCTAACTTTTTTTTAAAGTAAATAATTTTTTCAACTAAAAATTGATCGATTTTAGTTTATTTACGACATAATCGAAAAATAACCTTTTTTATTTTAAAATTATATTTTTTGTTTAAAAATTCAACTGTTTTGTCGATAATTTGGTAGAAAATTCAGCAATTTAATAAATACTTTGTTAAATAATTTTAATTATTTTCTTAAAAATAAAATTTTCCTGGAATTTTTGTTGTCATTTTAAAATTTGTATTTTTCATTCCAAAGGATCAAACAAAAATTTTATACAAAAGAAATTAATTTTTTATTATAAAATGGACTGAATAATTATTTTATAATTGCGTATTTTCAATAAACTAATTAAAAGCGATTAATTATGGATCGCTTTATTGTAAATTATTTAAAAACTGAAAATAGTTTATAAAGTTTTAATTTCAAGTTTCAATTTAGTTAACTTTAAAGGCTTTCGACACAAAATAGTTCAATTTTAAACTCCTAAAATCTGTGAATTGTAAAATGTTTGAAAAAATTCAAAATCGTCTTACAAAATCAATTTATTATTCAAGTCTTATTATTCAAACCACAGTTAAATTTGGGAAATATTTAATTAATTTATATTTATAGTTTATTAACTCAAAACGTCTCTTGCACAACATTTTTAAATTCAAACTCCTCATCCTCCTCCTCCTTCGCTCCTTCTCCTTTATTCCTCCTCCTCATCCCCCTCCTCACCCTTCTCATCCTTCTATTTCTACTGCTTCATTCCCCATCATTCCTCTGGTCACCCCCCCTTCTCATCGTCTAATCCCCCCTCCTTCATTCCTCCTCATCGCCCCCTCCCCTCATCCTTCTCCTTCGCTCCTTCTCAATATTTCCTCCTCCTTATTTTCCCCCTCTTCTCCCTCCTCACCATTCTCATCCTCCTATTCCTAGTGCTTCATTCCTCCTCATTCCACTGCTTATCTCCCCCATTCTCATCCTCCAATTCCTCCTCCTTCATTCCCCTCATCGTCCCCCTCGCCCCTCCTTTTCCTCCTTTGCTCCTTTTCAATTATTCCTCCTCCTTATTTCCCTCCTCATCCTCCACATCCCCTTTCTCACACTCCTATTCCTACTGCTTAATTCCTCCTCATTCCCGTGATTATCTCCCTCCAGCTTCTCATCCTCCTATTCCTCCTCCTTCATTCATCATCGTCATCCCCCCTCCTCCACTCCTTTTCCTTCTCTCCTTCTCATTCATTCCTCCTCCTCATTTTCCTACTTAACCCCCTTCTCCGCTTCTCATCCTCCTATTCTTACTGCTTCATTCATCCTCATTCCCCTGCACATCTTCCTCACACTTCTCATCCTCCTATTCCTCCTCCTTCATTCCTCCTTATCGCCCCCTCCTCCCCCTTTTCCTCCACCTATTTTTACTGCTTCATTCCTCCTCATTCCCCTGCTAATCTCCCTCCCCCTTCTCCCCCTCTTTTATTGCTCCTCGTCGCCCCCTCCTCCTCATTCTTCTTCGTTCCTTCTGATTCATTCCTCCTCCTCATATCCCTCCTCCCCTTCTCATCCTCATATTCCTACTGCTTCATTCCTTCTCATTCCCCCGACCATCTTCCTCCCTCTTCTCATCCTTCTTTATTCCTCCTCATCGCCCCCTCCCTCTTCTCCTCCTTCGCTCCTTCTCATTAAATCCTCCTCCTCATTTCCCTCCTCATCCCCCTCCACCTTCTTCTCATCCCCCTATTCCCACTGCTTTATTCCGCCTCATCGTCCCCCCTCCTCCCCTTCTCCTTCTCCTTCTCCTCATTATTATTTCTGAAGACAAACTTTCAAAAAAATTTCGAATTTTAAAATCTTACAAAAATTCGGACTTTTTAAAATTATATTTTATTATAATCAATTATTTCACAATTCTCGAAGTTTTCACTACTAAATATGCATTACCTACTGACAGACAAATTTCTCGGAATTACCTCGCATCACATACGAATCGCAGCCTGTGTTCTTGCGCGGACGCGTAGAATTTAATTTCCAGAGATAATTCCCATATGGTACTCAAATAAAATTTAAAATATATCTGTTGTTTACGTTCCACTTGAATAAACTTGAGGAACTCCCTCCTGTGGCCTTATATTACTTTTTAGAAAAAAAATATCAATCTGAAAGAAATTTTTCAGCTAGAAATATTTTTATTAATTATTGTTTTTTCGCGTTGAAACAATAATTTTAGAAATATTATATAAAAGTTTAGTTGTATACATTCGTGAATTTTATCTTTCGGGAATTTTACAGTGCCCGGAATAATTAAATTTCCGAATAATACAATTCCCAAATTGGAAAGTTTTTTAATAACAAAGTTTCTAAATAAAAAAATTATCAAATAATAAATTTCAATTAAAAGCAGTTTATAATATTAACAAATTAAAAAATTCCCGTCAATGTAAAACCCCAATTCAAAAAATTCTCGAATAATAAAAATTCCGAAAAATACAATTTTTGAATTGGAAAATTTCAGATAAATAAAATTACCGATTAATAAAATTTCCAAATCAAAAAATTCCCGAATTCGAAAATGTTCGAACAATAAAATTTACTAATAATACAATTTATGAATTTGAAAACTTTTAAATAATAAAACTCTCGAATTGGAAAATTTTAGAATACAAAATTTCCCGAATAATAAAATTACAGAATAATAAAATTCCTTAACTGGAAAATTCGCGAATAATAAAATTTCCGAATGATAAAATTCCCGAAAACTGAAAGTCCCGAATTTTTTAATTTACGAATAATAAAAATCCAAACAGTTTATAATATTTACAAATTGGAACATTACTAACATAAAATTTCAGAATTGCCTTATTAAATAATAAAATTTTTAAATAAAAGAATTCCGGATTATTAAAATTCCCGAAAAATAAAATTACTGAATTGGAAAATTCCTAAATAATGAAATCCTCAAATCGGAAAACTCCCACATAATAAAGTTCCCGAATGGAGAAAGTTCCGAATAATAAAATTCCCAAATCATAAATTCCCAAATCATTTGGAAAATTTCCCGAAAAATCCCGATTTGGAAAATTTGCAAATAAAAAAATTCCTGAATAATAAAATTCCCAAATGGACCCAATTATAATATTCCAGAAGGATGAAATTCCACACTTATATAACTCCCGAAATAGAAAATTCCCGAATAATAGAATTCCCAAATAATTCGGGAATTTTTTAATGAGGGGAATTTATAATTCAGGAATTTTATTAATTGGAAACTTTCCAATTCGAATGTTGCATTATTCGGAAATTTTATTATTCGGGAATATTTCAATTAGAGAATTTTACAGTGTTAGAAATTTTATTTTTTGGGAAGTTTTCAATAGGGGAAATTTATAATTTAGAAATTTTATTATTTGGAAACTTTCCAATTCGGAAGTTGTATTATTCGGAAATTATATTATTCAGGAATTTTACAGTGTAAGAAATTTTATTATTCGGGAATTTTTCGTCAAGGGAAATTTTACAGTGGCAGAAATTTTATTAACCGAGAATTTTGCAAATAGGAGATTATTGTAATTCAAGCATTTTTTGATTTGGAAACTTTCCAGTTCGGAAGTTGCATTATTCGGAAATTTTCCAATTCGGGAATTTTACAGTGTTAGAAATCTTATAATTCGGAAATTTTTCAATAAGGGAAATTTTGAAACATCAGGAATTTTATTATTTGGCAATTTTTCAAATAGGGGAATTTTTTTATTTCGAAATTTTCTAATTCGGAAGTTCTATTATTCGGAAAGTTTTTTATTCTGGAATTTTACAGTGTTACCAATTTTATTATTCGGGAATATTTTCGTCAAGGGAAATTTTACAGTGTTAGAAATTTTCATTTTCGGGAATTTTTCAAAGAGGGGAATATTCAATTCAAGAGTTTTTTTTATTTTGAAACTTTCCTATTCGGAAGTTGCATTATTCGGAAAGTTTCTAATTCGGGAATTTTACAGTGTTTGAAATCTTATAATTCGGGAATTTTTCAATAAGGGAAATTTTGGAGCGTCAGGAATTTTATTATTAAGGAATTTTTCAAATAGGGGAATTTTTTTATTTCGAAATTTTCCAATTCGGAAGTTCTATTATTCGGAAAGTTTATTATTCTGGAATTTTACAGTGATAGAAATTTTATTATTCGGGAATTTTTCGTCAAGGGAAATTTTACTGGGTTAGAAATTTTATTATTCGGGAATTTTTCGAAAAAAGGGAATTTTGTAATTCAAGAATTTTTTTATTGGGAAACTTATCAATTCGGAAGTTGTATTATTAGGGATTTTTCAATTCAAAAATTTTACAGTGTTAAATATTATTATTCGGGAATTTTTCAATAAGGGAAATTTTACAGCGTCCAGAATTTTATTATTTGGAAACTTTCCAATTCAGAAGTTGTATTATTCGGAAATTTTATTATTCGGGAATTTTCCCATTCGAGAATTTTTTAATGTTAGAAATTTTATTATTCGGAAATTTTTCAATAAGGGAAATTTTACAGCGTTAGAAATTTTATTATTAGGGAATTTTTCGAAAAAAGG
>JAAAKG020141682.1:0-11799 GCA_010014905.2 Druon quercuslanigerum | reverse complement strand
ATCCAAATATAATTATTTTTAAACGATACAATTTCCAATGATTTAGCAATGAAACCGAACCATTTTGAAGGTATTGATACACATTTTTAAAAGATTTGACAAAGCGGAAAGTCATACAACTTTTATAATATTTAAAATTATTCTGCCTCTGTTATTTAATAAACTTAGAAAGTTAAAGACTTTACTCTTGCGTTCAATTAACATTTTATATTTGCAATAGATTTGATCATTTAAATTATTTTTAATGAAACTGATGTTAGAAGTCATAAAGGGTTCTTCCTTTCTTTTCGATTATTATTATTATTAATTATTAATTATTTTCAAAGATTAGTTAATTTATTTAATTCCGGTATAAAGAGTTCCGCACTTGATAAAGAATTTTTAATTGTAAAACTATAAAATTGAATTTTCAAGTTTAAAGCTTCAAAGTTAAGCTATTTCAAAAATGCAATTAAAATTGCATAATTTTTCATTATGCACGTTAAGCATTGAAGTTTCTATAGAAAATATTAAAAATTAAAGAATTTTCCGTTGTAAATCATGAAAAGAAACAACATAACTTTCTCACAAAAATGTTGAAAAATTGCATAATTTGAAACTATAGACAATCAAATTTAATGGATCTTTAATTTGACATTGAAAAAACTGAAATTCGTTGAAAATGAAGAATTTTTAATTGTAAATTTTCAAATATGAACTGCAATTTTTAAAAAAATGAAAAATTACATACTTAACTTAAAAATATAAATCCTAATAATTAAATAATTATTAATTCTGTAGTTTCAAAATTGAAGAAACTTTAATCGTAATTCCTGAAATTTGTAAAATTTCGAAATGCAAATATCTAAAGTTGAAGAGTTTCGAACTTTTATTTTTGATCTTCAAAAACATCCAAATTCAAGCATTTTGATTTACATATCTTTAAAATTTAATATTTATCAACTATTGATTATCAAACTTTATTTCATAAATAAAAAAGAAAAAAAATCCTGTAAATTTGCATCGTTCTAAATGATAAAAATTGAGAATTAAATAATCCTTGACTGCAAATCACTGAACAAGACGGATTTCAACAAGATGTTGAAAATTTAAAGATTCAAAAAAAAAGAAAATTACAAATTAAACAAGTTGGTGAATTTCTAATTGTAAATGTCTGCAAATAAATTTAACACATTTTTTTATTAACCCAAAAAAACTTAAAAATAAAGCAAATAATTTGAAATTAAAGAAAAAATTGTTTAGGCACAAGAAACCATTTCTTTGAACATACGAAATTTCTTTGAATGAACGAAATTTTTGTTTCACTGAGAGTCGATGAATATTTATAGAAAATCTCAAATATTAACTTATTAATTTATTTATTTGCTTTTATATACTGCTTTAATACAATCTTATATTTGAATAAAAGTAATCTTTAACCAGATTACCAATAGCCGTTCAAATTTAAAATTTAAATAAATTCTATGAAAGCCGATGTCACTATTTTAATATTTATTTTTACGTATGGTTATTGATCATATTTTATAGTGCTTAAAGAACGTATTGTGTTTGTAATTACCGCTAATTAAAGTGTAATAAAACAAAATTATACAATTTTATAAAATATTTTATCAAATCAGTTAATCATAATCTGTCATTAAATCTAGAAAAGTAGAGGAATAAATCTAAGGGTAAATTGAAAAAAATAAAGCCTGAGCAAAATTTTAAAGGAATTTTAAACGATGAAAATCTAATACTCCACAGAATATTTTTACATGGATAACTAAAGATTTCTTCAACGAATAGTTACAGGAAATTATTATTTTAGTCCATACAGAATTATTTATTTATTTTTGAATTTAGAAAAAAGCAGTTATACCAGTATTAATACAGAAACTACGTAATACTTAAAAGTCCAGGGATAATAATAAAGTACTTGAAAATTGAAATTTTCTTGAAAAAATAATTTTCTAAAATTGTATACTGCTGAAGAATTACAATCTTTATTTTAAAGAGATAAACCACAGATTCGGATAGCTCGGCTTTAAGAATAGCAAAACTAAAAGACTTTGATCTATAAAGCGTTGAAAACTTGACATCAATTAAAGTTTGAAGTTTTAAGGCTTTTGAACTTAATTATTTTTACCATTTTATTCATTTCAATATATGCTTCGTGAAATAGAAATATTTCAGTTCTAGTGGATTTTTTTAAATGTCAAAGTTTCCGTGTATGAAAGGCTTAAAATTTGTAATTTTTGTAAGTTTTTCTGTTTCTAAGCAAATTATTTTTTAACGGATTCCATGATATTGCTTAAATATTCTTCAGTTCCAGCTTCTTCTATATAATTTCTTAGGTAAGAAATAAAATATAATTGTGATAAATATGAACAAATAATCTCGAAAATTGATTAGTATAAACAATTCATTATATCAAGCCAAAAACAGTACAAGCGAAAAAATTTGCCAAGTGTATAAGTATTATTATTATTATTATTATTTATCTGAAAGGTAATCAAAGTTGTGAAATTAAAAAACGAAAGCAAGTTTTTTCAGAGGAATAAGAAAAAAATAATTGCTTGAACCATTATTTAAAAAAAAGATAAGTGTGCTGTAGAATAATTCTTTATGCATAAAATTTTTTATTTAGCACAAAAAAATTATTCATTGAACTGATTCTCTTAATTGAAGAACACCTTTAATTATAAATTTCTGATTTTCCTATTTGAACTAGGCTTTTCTCGAGTTTAAAACTTTGATTAGCTTTAATATACATAAAACAAATAATAATACTTATGCACTTCGCGGAATCAACCGATTTTTCCAATTTTTAATTATTGTCATCCAAGCTGAGTGTTATAAACCATTTTATTCAAGAATTCGGTGAAACTTTTTCTTAAAACTAAAGTACATTAAAAATATTTTATTAAGACAATGCGAGGATGAAAGTTAAATAATTTAAAAGATTTGAAAAAATTATTTAAGGCAAACAAATTTTTAAGATTTTAAGCAATTTTAAGTAGTTTAAAACTTTTTTTAAATATTTCTACAAGACTAAACAGATTTCAGAGACTTTGTAGGATTTCTAAATATTGCAAGCGTGAGTTTAAGAAATTTAAATCTCGGAAATAAATCTTATAAAGTAAATTTTTTAAAATGTTTTTTACAGAAAGTTAATGAATACGTTTAGTTTGATTAATATTTAAGGGCTTTTGACAATTGTCTAATTATTTTAATGGATCTTTAATGGATTTTAATTTTAAAGGATGGCAATGAATTTTTAAAGAACTTTAGGGAATAAAATAAATTTCGTTTCAAGAAATTTATACGGATTTTACAAATTTTAGTAGATATAAAGGAACTTATACAATTTCAAAAGATTTAGATGGTTTTTAAGATGTAAAGAGACTTTAAAAATTTCAAGATATTTGAAATAGTTTTGTAGGATTCCAAAGATTTTAGGGATTTTTAAAGATTTCAAGTAATTTTACAAGATTTTAGTGGTTTCTTCGGATGTGTTTTTGCCCCAAAAATGTTAAATTTCTACTGAAACAGATGAATTTTTAAATAAAAATGAAAAATTTTCATCCAAAAATGAGTTGACTTTTAAACTCAAAAATACGAATTTTAAACGAATATTTAATTTTGTACGAATTAGCTGAATTTTTAACGAAACAGTTCAATTTAAAATATATAAAATATATATATTTATATATATAATGTTGAATTTTTAAATACTTGCGTTTTTATTTACGAAAAATTATATTTTCACTAAAATCAAAAAATTTATATTGAAATAAAAAAAATGCTACGAAAATAAATCAAATTTCAACCTGAAACGACCACAAAAATTAATTTTCAAATCCCACATTTTTACGACAGCCAGTCAGTTTTCCGATGGTTCAAGTGATCGAAAAATAAAATAGTGAATATCAGGGTACATAAATTTATTTTAAGGAAAATTAATTTTCCGAATAATTAATTGACCGAAAACCATTTCAACGAATGTTGAATTTTTCGAAAATAATAGATGTTTAATAACAAATAAAACATGTGTAATGCGTATCAAGTTTATAGAAGGGATAAAAACAATGAAAATTTCCCAAAATGAGTGACAAAAACCTTATATAGTTAATATACATTCATTTACGTTAAAGAAAAATGACTAATTGAGTTAAAGGTTACGCACCGACAAATAAAAAATAAAAGTTAGTATTATTATTATAAAATTTTGAAATGTTGTTACAGGCTTAAGATGGTTACTGTCCACTAAAAATTAAAATAAAAATTCTAATAAAAATAATACTAGCCTTTATTTTTTATTCCTCGACATGTAACTCTTTAACTCAATTGGTCATTTTTCTTGAACGTAAATTAATGTATATCAACTGTATCTGTAATAGAAATATTTACTAATACACTATTCGCCGAGAATTAATTTTTTTTAGTTTGAAAACTCAACTTTTTAAAAGAAAGTTATTCTTTTTATCTTGAAATTTAATCATTTATTTCCTTGGTTAAAGATTCATCTCTTTAGTGGATAGTCTAAACATTTAAAATAGTAACTTTTATTTAAAGGAAATTTAAAAAATAAAAAAAATTTTAAATTTAAAAAATAAAAAATAAATTTTATTTATTAAAATTTGCTTAAAATTTTATTCCTGTTTAAGTTGAATATTTATATTTTTTAGCCGAACGTTTACTTATTCCATCGAAATTTTATCTTTTTAGCTTGAAAATTTAACAATTTTGTAACTTAACAATTTTAACTTGAATGTTCAACTAATTGGTTGGAATTTTTTGTAATTTGTCTAAAAAATGTCTTGCTTAAAAATTCTTTATTTTGGTCTAAAAACTAATCTCTTTGGGCTGAAAACTTAACTATTTTGTTGAAAATGTTTGGTTTTTTGTTTTGGCTGAAAATTCATCTCTTTTACCGAAAAATGAACTATTTGTTGAAAACTTGTCTTTTTGTGTGTTTTAAATTAACTTTTTAAACTGAAAATTTAACTAATACTTTCCTGGTTGAAAATTTATATTTTTAAGTTCGAAAGTATCCTATTTCATTGAAAATACATCGTTTTTAGTTGAGCATTGAACTATTTTGTTCCAAGTGTATTATATTGAAAAATGGCATTTTTCGGTAAAAAAATTAATCTTTTTGGTTTGATGTCTCTTTGGTTAAAATTTATTTTTTTCGAAAATGCAATATTTTGATCTAAAGTCTTAAGAAAGTAGAAATTCGTAAATGTAATTTAGGATAGTACTTACATTTATTTTATTTATTTATGCCTGCAAAAAGTATTATTGATAAAATTAAACATTAAAAAATTCGCCTAAGGTGTCGCTGTGAAAATGAATCTTTCTATTTCATTCAGTAAATTTAAAAAAATTTATAAATTAAAAATAACTGATTTATCTGTTGAAATCCTTGGTAAGTTTTGATTTCAAAAACAAAAAAATTATATGAAAGTACTGAAAAAAATGAGAAAATTTATTCTAAAATTTTTAATAAAAGATTGCCATTTACACTGCCTATTGCGCAGTTTAAACATGAATGTTAAACACATTATTGATTGACTAAATGAACAAGTAACTTTTTTCATCAATAAGGATTGTTTTCAAAAGGAAACTAAGTTGAATAAAAGAGAATTTAATTTTTTTATTTAATTATACATATTATTTAATTATTTATTGTATTCAGATAGACGTGTAATAACAAATAAAAGTTTTCTATAAAAATTACCCTGATGAATAAATTGAAATAGCCTCAAAAACATGTTGGGTTCTGGTAATATAAAAAAGAAGGATAAGTAATAAAGAAAAGAGAGCGTTTTATTTGTTATTAAACATCTATCCGAATCCAAATAAATAATTTTTAAACTTTCGTATATTTCAACCTTCGCTTAAATGATTTTCGGATATCTCACCTATCGGAATTTTCAGTCAATTAATCATTCGTTAAAATGGTTTTCGCTCAATTAATCATTCGGTAAATTAGTTTTACTTAAAATAAATTTTGGTGTCCTAATATTTGCTATTTTAATTTCCGGTCTCTTGAACCATCGGATAAATGATCGGCTCTCCATTTTTACTTCTACCAATTTTTTTTTTTTTATAACCAATAATATTCAATTACCAGAATCATAATCTTCTACCATTTTTAACCCTCATTCTTTTACAAATGGAATACAAGGATTTAAAATTGAAATGGAAAAATTGTAATTTTCTTCTTCTGGACAGTAATTTAAAATTAACAAAATTCTTCGACTGAAAACTTATAAAATTAAATTATATTTGAAAACAATTTGCAGGAAATGGTACATTAGGTTACCGAGTAATATTCTAGTTTCACAGAGTAATTCAGAAGCCTGCTAAGTTTTAATTGTAATGCTTTTCACGGCATGGTTCCATTATATTAAACACAGGATTTCCACATCTACAGATCATAATTTTCTTTCCAACAAACGTTTTAGATCTTCAATTGTTGAACTAACGAGGAGAATTCAGCTCAGAATGCCAGAAACAGGCAGTTACAGCAGTGAGGTATAATTAGCTCTCAATTAATGCTCAGCGGGTTATCCAAATTGGGCGGGGGGAGGGGGGGATAACACACTTGACGCTCCACCGAAATGCCAAAATGGTTTCTTGATGGATGGTTCCTACAACACGATAAAACAATGTTAATATTTTAATTATTAGTTAATTTACCAAGGCAAAACTACTTCAAAATTTATCATCTTATAAACTAAGTGAAATTAACAGCTAAAGTATTATTTGAATGCTTTACTTTATTAATTTAATCACAACCAGATATAACCAGGGGCTGCATCCGAATTTATTAGAAGTACCAGCATTTGCCTGGAAGTTGGGCTAGAGGAGAGGAAAACTGCAGAAAACCACCTAGGAAGTTCAGCCCGTTTTTCGATGGTCAAGTTGGAAGGCAGTTATTCGACCCTACCCATCGGATGTACACAATAATCCTCAGCGTTAAACCTCCCGTTCGAGATTACTTAAAGCGCAACGAATTAAGTCATATGTCGCAGATGGTCACCCATCTGAGTGCTATCCGCCCTCGAAATGGCTTGACATCTGGAATCTTTCCGAGTTAAAATTCACCTCGTAGCTAATTTTATTAGGGTCTGTGAATTTTAGGCAATCTTAAATTTTGACCCCTCCATCCCATCTTACGTAATTTTTGCCGACTAAGGTTTGTTCGTGAATTAAATTAGAAGTGACCCAAGGATAATATTAGATGATTTGGGAGTACAGGGGGTTTAGTAAAATTTTACTGTTTTTTATGAATTAATTAATTATTTCAACTTTCAACCCCTAATTGAATTTTCAACTAGAAAATGTGAATTGTTAAAGCATTTTAATAACTGATATTTCAAGTAAAAAAACATGATGTTTATAACAAGTGAGATAATTTTTCTAACCAAAAAGACAAAATATTTTCTATACAAAATTTTCAAACCAGATTGATTTTTAGTCAATTAAAAAATATTTTTAAAGAAAGTTACATTTTCAACCATGAAAGGGGATTTTATACGAAAAAATACCAATTTAAAAAAAATATATGAATTTTTAATCAAACTGTTCAATTTTCAATGAAGAAGATTAAGTTTTAACCAACTACATACATTTGTCTCCAAACAGTTTAATTTAAAATTTAACAAAGACCAATTTAATCTGAATTTAATTTAATCTATTGTTGCATTTTTTAAAATTAAGGAACGAAATTTCTACCATTTGGTTAAATTTTTTACTAAATTGTTGAATTTACAAGCCAAAAAAGAGAATTTTCTATAAAATAGTAATATTTTATACCCAAAAATATGAATTTTTTACGAGAAAAGATTATGTTTCACTCAATTGTTTAATTTCCAACCAAACAGTTAAATATTTATTCAAAAAAATTTAACTAAAAAAATTGTTAAATGAGTAGTTGAATTTTCAACCCAAGAAATGAATTTTCAAATAAAATAATGAATATTCAACCAAAAACCTTGATGTTTATAAAAAATAAGATAATTATGTAACCAAAAAGAGGAAGCTGAAAAAATATAGGTTTTTATGTTAAAAAGGAAAAAATGCAAAAATAAGTTGTTGAGATTTCAAGCCAAAAAGACATATTTTCTATAAAAAATTTTCAAACAGAATTGATTTCTAGTCAATTAAAAAAACATTTTTAAACAAAAAGTTAAATTTTTAACTACGAAAGGGAATTTTCTACGAAAAAATAGTAATTTTCAACCAAATATATGAACTTTTAATCAAATTTTTCAATTTTTATTCGGGAAGATTAATTTTTAACCAACTATATGCATTTTTAAGCAAACAGCTCAATTTGAAATTTAAAAAAGAACAATTCGCAAAAATTGGCATAGTTGTCTGTTATTGCAAATTTTTTTTAAATTAAGAAACGAAATTTCTACCATATGGTTGAATTTTTATACTTAATTGTTAAATTTACAAGCTAAACAGAAAAACTTTCTCTAAAATAATAATGTTTTCTGCCCGAAAATATGAATTTCTTACGAAAAAGTTTATTTTTCACTCAGTTGTTGAATTTTCAACCAACAGTTAAATATTTATTCTAAAAAATATAATTAAAAAAATTGTTAAATGAATAGTTCAATTTTCAACCCAAGAGTTGTGTTTTTAAATATAATAATAAATATTCATCAAGAAAAAATTAATTTCTTAGAATTTTTTTTTTGCTTTCAAACAGCGAGTTGCATTTCTAACTAAGATAATTTTGTAATCAAAAAGATGAAGCTGTAGAAACATAGGTTTTTATGTTAAAAAAGAAAAAGTGAAAAAACAAGTTGTTGAAATTTCAAGCCAAAAAGACATATTTTCTATAAAAATTTTCAAATAAGATTGATTTTTAGTCAATTAAATAAACTTTTTTAAACAAAAAGTTGAATTTTTAACTACGCAAGGGAATTTTCTACGAAAAAATACTACTTTTCAAAAAATATATGAAATTTTAATCCAACTTTTCAATTTTCAATCGGGAAGACTAATTTTTTACCAACTACATGCATTTTTAACCAAACAGCTCAATTTGAAATTTAAAAAAGAACAATTCGAAAAAATTCACACAGTTTTTTCACATACTTTTTTTAAAAATTAAGAAACGGAATTTCCACCGTATAGTTAAATTTTCTGCTAAATTGTTAAATTTACAAGCCAAAGACAAGAATTTTCTATAAAATAGTAATATTTTCTATCCGAAAACATGAATTTTTTACGAAAAAGTTTATGTTTCACTCAATTGTTAAATTTCAAACCAAACAGTTCAATATTTATTTGAAAAATTAATGAAGAAAAATTTGTAAATGAGTAGTTAAATTTTCAACCCATGAGAGGACTTTTCAAATAAAATAATGAATATTCAAACAGAAAATGTAAATTGCCAAAAAATTTTATTTGCTGATATTTCAACCAAAAAACATGATGTTTATAACAAATGCGATAATTATGTTAAAAAAGAAAAAGTGAAAAAATAAGTTGTTAAAATTTCAAGCCAAAAAGACATATTTTCTATAAAAATTTTGAAACAAGCTTGAATTTTAGTCAATTAAAAAAACATTTTTCAATAAAAAGTTCAATTTTCAACCATGAAAGGGAATTTTCTAAGAAAAAATACTTTTTTTCAAAAATGTATATGAATTTTAATCCAATTTTTAATCGGGAAGATTAATTTTTACCAACTACATGCATTTATAAACAAACAGCTTAATTTGAAATTTAAAAAAGAACAATTCGCAAAAATTCAATTTTTTCACATTTTTTTTATTAAGAAATGAAATTTCCACGATATACTTAAATTTTCTACTAAACTGTCAAATTTACAAGCCACAAAGAAGAATTTTTTATAAAATAATAATATTTTCGGCCCGAAAATATAAATTTTTTACGAAAAAGTTTATTTTTTACTTAATTGTTGATTTCCAACCAAAAAGTTAGATATTTATTCAAAAAAATTTAATTAAAAATAATTGTTAAATAAATAGTTCAATTTTCAACCCAAGAGATGAGTTTTTAAATAAAATAATAAATATTCATCAAGAAAAAATTAATTTCGTAGAATTTTTTTTCGCTTTCAAAGAAAGAGTTGCACTTTCAATTAAGATAATTTTGTAATTAAAAAGATGAAGCTGAACAAATATACAGGTTTTTATGTTAAAAAGAAAAAAGTGAAAAAAACAAGTTGTTAAAATTTCAAGCCAAAGTACATATTTTCTATAAAAAAATTTCAAACAAGATTGATTTTTAATTAATTAAAAAAACATTTTTGAACAAAAAGTTAAATTTTCAACCATGAAAGGGAATTTCCTCCGAAAAAATACTTATTTTAAAAAAATATATTAACTTTAAATGAAATTGTTTAATTTTCAATAAAGAAGATTAATTTTTCACCAACTACATACATTTGTAACCAAACAGCTCAATTTAAAATTTAAAACAGACCAAGTCGCAAAAATTGACATAATTATCTGTTGTTGCAAATTTTTTTTATAATTAAGAAACGAAATTTCTACCATATGGTTAAATTTTCTACTAAATTGTTGAACTTACAAGCCAAAAAGAAGAATTTTCTATAAACTAGTGATATTTTCTACCCGAAAATATGCATTTTTTACGAGAAAAGTTTATTTTTCACACAATTGTTGAATTCGAAACCAAACAGTTAAATACTTATTCGAAAAAATTTAATTAAATAAAATTGTTAAATGAGTAGTTAAATTTTCAACCCAAGAGAAGAATTCAAAAATAAAATAATAAATATTCAACAAGAAAAAATTAATTTCTTAGATTTTTTTTGGCTTTCAAACAAACAGTTGCATTTTCAACTAAGATAATTTTGTAAACAAAAAGACGAAGCTGAACAAACATAGATTTTTATGTTAAAAAGGAAAAAATACAAAAACAAGTTTTTGAAATTTCAAGCCAAAATACATATTTTCTATAAAAAATTTCCAAACAAGATTGATTTTTAATTAATTAAAAAAACATTTTTAAAAAAAAAGTTAAATTTTCGACTATGAAAGGGAATTTCCTACGAAAAAATACTTATTATGAAAAAATAATTAATGAAATTTTAATAAAATTGTTCAATTTTCAATCGGGAAGATTAATTTTTAACCAACTACATACATTTGTAACCAAACAGCTCAATTTAAAATTTAAAAATGACCAAGTCGCAAAAATTGACATAATTATCTGTTGTTGCACATTTTTTTTACAATTAAGAAACGAAATTTCTACCATATGGTTAAATTTTTATACTTAATTGTTAAATTTACAAGCCAAACAGAAAAACTTTCTCTAAAATAATAATGTTTTCTGCCCGAAAATATGAATTTCTTACGAAAAAGTTTATTTTTCACTCAATTGTTGAATTTTCAACCAACATTTAAATATTTATTCTAAAAAATATAATTAAAAAAATTGTTAAATGAGTAGTTCAGTTTTCAACCCAAGGGAGGACTTTTTAAATAAAATAATGAATATTCTACCAGAAAAAATTAATTTCTCAGAATATTTTTTTTTGCTTCCAGAGAGTTGCATTTCTAACTAAAAAATCTGCCCGCTGCGCGGGCACATTCTCATCGCGCGCTACGCGCGCAGCTCGCAAGTTTGAGCGCGCCTATGGCGCGCGTATATTGGATCTCGCGCTTCGCGCTCGATAATGTATTAACCTCGCGCTTCGCGCTCGGATATTTATATTTTGTGCCCGGAATGTTTTCCCAATTATGTATTTTATTAATTATGCAGAATTGATTGATACTTTATCAAAAACCTCTTTTA
>JAAAKG020141681.1:0-11799 GCA_010014905.2 Druon quercuslanigerum | reverse complement strand
ATGAAGACATAACGCATCCTTGTCTAACGCCTTGTATAATATCGAACCAGTCACTTAATTTCCCATTTACCCTTAATTTTTTGATAATTCTGTTGTTTTTAGTTTTAATCGTAAAAATAGCATTAAAGGTGTAAAAAATTAAATTTTTTGAAAACACACGCTCGAGACGAAAAAAAAATTAAAAAACAAGAGTTGTGGTGCAAATGTGCCCACGCAGCGAGCAGATTATTTTAACTATTAATTATGTTTTTCATGATTAAAGCCAAAAATACGCATCTTATCAAAAAGTAATTAATAACTTTGTAGATCTTTTTCAAACGCTACCATTTTTTCTGCTCATCTTTTACCGTATTTTACATAATTTGGCGGAAAAATGTAATTTTTGTAATTTTCATTATTTTTTATTCTGTCACAATTTGAATTTTTGATTTTTCAACAAAATTCAAAAAGTTGCTTTGATAACCTTGTAGAGCATTCAAAAAATAACATTTTTTTTCTCCAGACTTTTTTTCATATCCTGCATTGTTGGGCTTAAAATGTTCTTTTTCGTGAGTTTTTTGGAATTTTGAAAAATTCTATAACTCTGTTAATTTTCGGTTTTTTGAAAAAAGTCATTAGTATAAATTCTTTGACTTTTTGAATACTATGAATAACCGTACAGAGAATTTTTGAATTTTGAAAAAATTGGTCTCAACAATTTTCAAAATGTGCCCACTTTTTGAATTTTTATCCAAAATGGCTGGCTAACGAACTTGACCTTTAGTTTAGGACACTAAAGGAGTGTAGAATAATTTTTTCACAAGTTATCGTTCTCGCAGACAGAGAGACAGACAAATGCATTCGTAAAACCCTGTTTTTCGAATTAAGGGGTTCTCAAAATGTGGAATTTTGACAAAAACTGGAGGGGGGGGGGGGGTAAAATCTTACACAAATCCAATACCTTCTTTGATGAGAATTCGACAATTGACCTATTTATCCCGAAAAAGTGACCAAACGTGATTAATTCTTAACCCAAAAAGTGATTCATGTTCTTTTGAATTCGAAAGAATTCAAAAGAATTCGATCCAATCTATAAGAATTCTATGTGACTTTGAACGAATTTAGGATCAATTAAAAAGATTCGAAAACAATTGAACCTAAATTCAAAATAATTCAGATGAATTGAAAAAAAATTTATTCCAAGAATTCCATTGATTTGAGTAAAATTTTATTGAATTTTAGGAATTTAATGGAAATAAAAAGAAGTTGATAATATTCATACAAATTTAAGGTGAATTAAACAAAAATATATAAATCTTGTAAAATTGTACCATCTCTTAGAAATCAACTAAAAATTCCTTAGAATCTTTCTAAATATCGTAGAATATTTGTTTATCTTTTCAATTCCCATTAAATTACTGAAATAAATGGAAAATTCCTAGGAATCTTTTTAAATCCCCTGAAACATTATAAAGGTCTTCAAAATCCCTAGGAATCCTCAAATATTTTTAATCTTTTAAAATTCTATTAAATTACTGAAATCCCTTAAAGCTTTTTAAAGTTCTTAAAAATGCCTCGGAATCTTTTTAAAAAATTTAAAAAAAAAATTAATAAAAATTAATAAAAATTAATAAAAAATAATCAAAATTCCTTGAAATCGCTTGAAATTCCCTCAAGTACTTGCAATCTCTTTTAAAATTCTATTAAATTACTGAAATCAATTAAAAAATCTATGGAATCTTTTAAAATACCATAAAATATTTCGAACCTCTTTCGAATGATCGAAATCAACTAAAAATTCCTAGGAATCTTTTAAGAATTCTTAAAATTCCTTAGCATCGCTTAAAATTCCCTAAAATATTAAAAACGCTTCGGAATGCTTTAAATTATTAAAATCGACTAAAAATTTTGTGGATTCATTCAAAATTTCCTAAAATATTTCAAATCATTTGAAATTCCTTTAAGTTACTTAATTTAACTGAAAATACCTTGGAATATTTTTAATACCTAAAATATTTAAAATCCTTTGAAATCTTATCAAAATATTGAAATCAACTAAAAATTCCTTGGAATCTTTAAAAAAAATTTTAAATTCCTTGGCATCGCTTAAAATTCCCTAAAATATTCAAAACGCTGTGGAATGCCTTTAAATTATTAAAATCAACTAAAATTTTTTTGGAATCAATCAAAATTTCCTAAAATATTTCAAATCATTTGAAATTCCTTTAAGTTACTTAATTTAACTGAAAATACCTTGGAATATTTTTAATACCTAAAATATTTAAAATCCTTTGAAATCTTTTCAAAATATTAAAATCAACTAAAAAATCCTTGGAATCTTTTAAAAATTCTTAAAATTCCTTGGCATCGCTTAAAATTCCCTAAAATATTCAAAACGCTGTGGATTGCCTTTAAATTATTAAAATCGACTAAAAATTTTTTGGATTCATTCAAAATTTCCTAAAATATTTCAAATCATTTGAAATTCCTTGAAGTTACTCAATTTAACTGAAGTCTCTCAAATTTTTCAAACACTTTGTACTATCTTCAAATTGATAAAATCATCTACAAATTCTTGGGAATCTTTTTAAATTTCCTACATTATTTTAAATCCTTTCAGATCACATTAAATTACTTAAATTAATTTAAAATTTTTTAAAATCTTTTAAAATTGCCTAAAATATTTATGAACTCTTGAAATCTCATTAAATAACTGAAATCAATTAAAAATTCCATGAGTCATTTAGAATACCTTGAAACATTTCAACTTTTTTTTAATCTTTTGAAATCTCTTGAAACTTTTTAAAGCTTTTAAAAATATATTGGAATCAACTAAAAAATTTTTTTGGGATCTTTTAAAATATCAAAAAATATTTCAAACCCTTTGAAATACCAATAAATTACTGTAATAAATTGAAAATTCCTTTGGCTTTTTGAAAATATCTTCAAATATTTTAAACCCTTAAAAATGCTCTTCAATTTAGTAAAATTAACTAAAAATTTCTTGCTATCTTTAAAAAGTTCCCTAAAATATTCCAAAAGTTTTAAGTCTATTCAAATGATTAAAATCGACTAAAACTTCTTTGGGATATTTTTAAATTTCGTAAAATATTTGAAATCCTTTGAAATCCCATTAAATTAATGAAATCAATTTAAAATTATTTAGAATCATTAAAAATATCCTCACATATTTAAAACCCGCTGAAATCTCAAAAAATAATTAAAATCAACTTAAAAATTCTTGAAATCTTGTACAATTCCCTAAAATATTTTAAATCCTCTGAAATCCCATTAAATTACTGAAATAAATTAAAAATTCCTACGAATTTTCTTAAAATACCGTGAAATATTTTTAACTCTTTCAAATCCTCTTAAAATTATTAAAATCAACCAAAATTTCATTAGGATACTTTTAAGTTTCCTAAAATATTTTAAATCCTTTAAAATTCCATTAAATTACTGAAATCAATTTTAAAAAACCTTGGAATATTTTAAAATACTCGAAAACATTTCAAATCCTTTGAAACCTTTTGAAATGCCTTGAAACTTTTTCAAGCTATTGAAAATCTCTTTGAATTTTTTTAAATACCATAAAATCTTTTAAATCCTTTGGAATCAGAAAACATAAAAAACTAGCGATTAAAAATTTCAACTCCTTGAAAAATCTAGGAAACTAATGGTAAAAATTAGAAAGTCACGAAAATGCACCTTGAGATCTCCTCTATAAAATGAGAGCAAGAAACAGTAAAAATGTTCGCTAGTTCTCGAATTATCGTTGACAAAAGACAGGATATGTAGCACGACTTGGCACAGCAATTTTTGACATTATTATGATAATTTGAGAAACAGTAGACATTTTTACAGTTTCTTGGACTCATTTTTAAGATATGATGGAGTTGAACATTGAGAATTGGAAAAAATCAGAAATTAAACCGTCTTTTTCACTCACTAACTCAGTCTCTATTTATCAAAAATATTTTAAAAAGGGCTTATTTAAAGCGAAATTAAATACATTTTAAAACGATTTTTATAAAATTAATTGAATTAAATTAGAAATGATTTTAAATCTTTTAAAACATTCTAAAATGTTTTAAATCATACGAAAAAAATTATTTTTCTCACATATAAATAAAAGTACTTAACATGCATTAATAATGTAAATAATGTTATTTTGAATTTAAAAGAATTCCAAACAATTCTAATAAAATTAATAGGATTCCAGGTAAATTTGAACGAATTCAGAATAAGTTCATAACACTGCAAAAAATGAAAGAGAATGAGAATTAAAAATTAATCTTTTTTAGTAAAAACTTTTACTATTTGGTTGAAAAAATTCATGTATCCCTTTTTTTATGTAAACCTAATCTTTTTTGGTTAAAAATGCAACTGTTTAATAATTTATTTAGATTCAGGATTAAAATATTTCCCTAGAAATTGATGAAACTTTTTTTCTACTTTTCAATCCAAGTCCCATTTCGAAATGTTAGTCTAAAATATATTTTAATATTCGATTGTTAACTATTCGATTTTGAATGCTTGAATTATAAGGATAAAAATTTCAATGTCTTTAAATTTTAGACGGTCCAGTAATCAAAGTCCTTATCTGAAATTATTCAATTTTGAACATTTTGGAATTATCCTATCTTCGAAAATTTAATCTGAAATCATTCAATTCCGAGATTCTTTGATTCAAAATAAAATTATTCAATTTTGAATACTTCGGATTAAAAATGATACAATTTAAACTCCTTTTTTATGGAATTGTCCCATTTTCAAAATTTTAATCTAAAGTTTTTAGTTTTGAGAATTTTCGATTTGGAACTGTGCCATTTAAAACACTTTCAATTTCTAATTATTCAAAGGTTTTCAATTTTGAACGCTTTAAATTGGAAATAGTACAATTTTTCTTTCTTTGAATTTTAAATTATCCAGTAATCAAAATTTTAACTTTATTTAAGTTTATAAGTCGTAATTGATTGATCAAGAATTTTTTTTAATTTTCTCAGAACTTCATAAACTTTCCAATCTCATTTGAAATAATTTATTTTTCCTAAAAAAAATTTAATCCTGCAAATTTTTTTTTTTTAATTGACCAGGGTGTCTACTCAAATCCTGGAAAAAAATCCCTGACAATTCCAGGTTTTTTCCAGATATCTCAAGCTTTTTCCAGGTATAATTTTTAGCGAGTTTATTTCAAATAATGTCCCCTTTTATTTCATAGGAATTTAATTATTATTACAAGATATTCCTAAATATTTTATCAGGTAGATTAAATAAACAATTAAATAATGCTGAAACATAATTAATCATTCCTAAAATTTGTCCATAAATTACATGAATTTGAATAAAAATTCAAACACATTTTTATTTTATCTACTTATACTTAAAATTTACTGCATATTTAGGTAAAATAATGTGAGTACTATATTAAAAAATAACCTAAACTGCTTCAAATTCCTAACTTTTCACGTAGAAATTTGGATTCTACCAAATTCCTAATCAAATAGTTGAATTTTTAACTTAAAAGATCAATTTTTAAACAGATAGCTGAATTTTAAACTAAAAAATATCACTTTTCAACCAAAAATGGAATAGTTAAATTTTCAGTCAAAAAAATATTCTTGAAAAAAAACGGATTTAATTTTTAAACAAATTTAATTTAACCTTTAACCAAACAGTTTTATTTTCAACCAAAAAGAATAATTAATTACTTAAATAATCAATAGTTAATTGCAATACTTGAATTTTTAAGCAAAAAAAATGAATTTTCAAACAAGACGGTTAATTTTCAAACAGAAAAATTCATTTTCTAGAAAGAAAAACGATTTTTAAATTAAAGATATGAATTTTTAACAAAAAAAGTTCAATTTTCAATTTGAATGACCGTTTTTTAACTATACAGTTAAATTTTCCACCAATCTAATGAATGTTCATCTAAAATGATCACTCTTAATCTCGAATAAATGAATTTTAAACAAAAACATGAATTTTTTAGAAAAGATTTTACTTTTGAACAAAGTAGTTTTATTTTTAACCAGCACGATGAATTTTCTACCATTTGAGACTATATAGACAAAAAAAATAAAGTCAAAATAAAAAATATATGAAAGTTCAATAAAATATTCCCATTATCAAATACAAATAAAACAAATTTTCATCCGAACAGTTAAATTTCAAACAAAAAAAATATCCATTCTTAAACAAAAATCGAATAGAAGAAAGGCTTTTATCAACGAAGACGAATTTTATTGGAAATACATTGTAATTTCAAATTAAAAAGATAAATTGTCAAACAACAATTGAATAGTTAAATTTTCAGTTAAAAAATGCAATTTATAACTTTTGGTTAAAAACCAGGGTAGCGTGTCGGCGGGCGATTTCAAATTTGCCTCTAAACGCACATTTTTTTAAATTTATCATTTAATTCATCATTAATTCATTAGTTGAAAAAAATTATTTTTCATTAAAAAATAACGGGTTTTCAATAAAATAGTTCAATTTTCAACCAAAGGGACAAATTTTCAAATCAAAAGATTTATTTTCTACCCAAAATACAATTTTTAAACAAAATACGTCAACGTTTATCGAAATAGTTGAATTTTTAAATAAAGAAGACGAATTTTCAACCAAATAGTTGAAGTTTTAACTAAAAAAAAATAATAATTTTCAATCAAAAATGGAATAATAACATTTTTAGTTAAAACATTAATTTCAAGCTAAATAAGAGTTTTCAACTAAACAAAAATTTTCAACTAAGACAAAGAATCTTCAACTGAAATAGTTGAATTTTGAAAAAAAATTTGCTAAAAAAGATAAATTGTCAGCCAAAAAGTACATAATTAAATTTTCAGTCAAAAAAGGTAAAAAAGTCACTTTCCACAAAGAAAAAATTACTTTTTATAAAAAATAGTTACATCTTCATCCGAAGTGATGAATTTCTAATTAAAATGTCGCATTTTCAACTTAAATAGTTGAGTTTTAAACTAAGAAGATGAATTTTTAACCAAAATAATTAT
Source organism: Druon quercuslanigerum (assembly GCA_010014905.2). Classification (NCBI taxonomy): domain Eukaryota; kingdom Metazoa; phylum Arthropoda; class Insecta; order Hymenoptera; family Cynipidae; genus Druon; species Druon quercuslanigerum. The sequence continues at coordinate 4,804 of JAAAKG020141681.1, read as the reverse complement.
TCGTTACCTTAAATAGTTGAATTTACAACCAAAAACATGAATTTTTAAATACATTTTTCAAACAAATATTAAATAGTTATACTTTAAGTAGGAAAATTAATTTCAAATCACAAAAAAAAAACAAGAAAAAAATTTAAAACAAAATAGTTCAAGTTCCACTTGGAATAAACTTTATAAACTGAACTTTCAGTCAAAAAATAAATTTCAAACAAAAGAGCGTGTTATTCCTATTTTTATTGCAATTAAAAAAAAATTAACTACGCTCTTGAAAAAAAATTCTCTAACATTTCCAGGTTTTTACAGGTATATAAAAATTCCCTGACTATTCCAGGTTTTCCAGGTAGGGTAGACACCCTGTTGTCTTAGAACCTTTAAAATTTTTTTTTGCATATTTTGAATCTACAAAACTTGAAATTAATCCTTCAAAATAATATCTGAATCTTTTTGCATTTTCCTGGAAATCTTACTGTCAGTACACCTCCTTAAAAATGTAAACAAATATTAGGTATTATAAATATTAGGTATTAGTAATTATTTCCCAAAACTTAAAACAATTTAAATTAAAATGTTGTCTTTTATCAATAATGTTCGGTAAAGTTCATAAATTAATTTTATCATGAAATAAAATATTTAAAAAATTGTAAACTGTTTGTGCGGATGATTTTACCTTGGTCCCTATTTCTATATTCTGAATTCTTTTAATTGGTACGTATATGAGTAAAAATAAAAAATATTTCAAAAGTTTCGAAGATTTCAAGAGATTAAAATTCTTGCTTAATTTAATGGGATTCAAAAGAATTTTCAAAATTTTTAATAATTTTAAAGGATATCATAAAATTTAAAAGATTTTAGGCTATTTTTAAAAGATTCCAAAAGACTACACAAAGTGTCAAAAGATTTTTATGGGACAGAAATTTAATATGATAATATTTCTAAAATTTTCAAACAATTTCAATAGAATTAGGGTTTTCGTAAGATTTATTTTAGTAAACAAAACTAATAATAATTAAAAGGATTCTAAGATATTACAATAATTTTAACTAATTTCAGAAGGATCTTAAGGTATTTTGAAGAGCTCCCAGAAATTGCCAGGAGCTTCGCAAAATTTCGAGGGATTATAATTATTTTTACCTTATTGTAATTAATATGAATATATAAAATATTTGATGATAATCTGCAACACTTTCTTTATTTTTTATTCGAAATAGAATAATTTTCTAAAAAGAAGATAATAATTTTAATTGCTTCCTTATCACGCTCTCTACTAAATCTATATTCTGAAGGTTCTGTAATTAAAATGACAAAACAAAAAATAAAAGCCAATTCCGAAAGTTAAGAGGACGGGGAATAAAAAAACTGTATGTAGTAATGTATGCCATAAAAGGTCAGTATATAAAGCAAGAATTTATCGAGACCCACATCAGAACAAAATCTTCACAAAACAGAATACAGTTCTCTATAATTATTTCTTATTAGAAAATGCAGCTTTTTGCTGGAATCTTATTCCTCACACTCGGTGGTCTGCTTTATTTTAAAAGTAGGTATAAAATATTATTATGATTGATATTTGTAATAAAGATTGCATGAATTTTCAAATTATTGAATTCTGCAATTTTTATTATTATTTATTATTTATTAAATAGTAAACAGTACTTTTTTTCGTAACAGAATTTGTTGAATATCTAAGTATAATTCGATAACTCAAAATTTATAAAATCGCAAATCGAGTATCACATAAAATTTTCGTTTATTTCAAATTGAATGCCATGAAAAATTGACGAATTTTTATTCCTGATTAGTATTAATTTTCTTAATTTTTGGGTAGGTATTCCGAATGTTTGGACGACGTGAGTCGAAATTGTCTATGCAAAAAAAAAAAAAAAAAAAAAAAATTGTATAACCCCTTCCTCACACTACTCCTCTCCCTACCGAGTGAGTCACGCCTACCCCGAAAGGGAAACGGCTTAATGGTGTAATAATAATAATAATAATTAAAACAGTGTTTTTCTTTCATTTTGAAAATGTACGCAGAGTATAGAAAAATCATTTGTTTACGCGAAGTTCTACTAGCGATAAAAACTTTCTTTTGGGAATAAAAAACACTCCCCTAAAGTTTCATAAAAAATTCCTCCTGTTTCCGCATCGTAGATAGAACTAAAAATTTCAAAGAACGAAGCACTTCTTCAAATTTGAACAGCATCAAATTTTTTCAAGATTTAAATTATCAATAAAAATACAGCGATAATTCTGTTAAGTACACTATTTCTACACATATTTCAACAGTTAAGCAGAAAGAGTTTCTTTTAACAATTTTTTTTCATTTTGCAATAACAAATTAACCATTTCTTTAGTGAAAATCTCGTTTTTGTCATCAAAATCCTTTTAAATGCATTTTTGTTTTTTTGTTTCTGATGATCCAGTAACGAATTACAATGTTCACAGCGCAAAAATTTTTTTTCAAGGCGTCTCGGGGTATTCGCTGTCACGGGGTTATTTTTGAAAATTTTATATTGAAAATTGGTTTAAAAATAGTTCAAATGAACTACTAAAATATTCAGATGAAATTAATAAACCAGCACTACTCATATCGCCAAAAAAATTCTTAAAAATATGCGTTTCTTTCGCCTGTAAAACCCTACCCTATCACCACCTTAAAATATTTTTTACCCATCCTAATTGACTTTGAAGTTTCAAAAAATAGAAAAAAGTAAAAATTTTCGCTATTTTCTTAGAATCATGGTAAATTTCTCGACTATTTGCCCATATAATGTGTGATATAAATTATTGGGAATGTATTTAAGATATGTTGCAACAATAATATATATGAAATGTTAACACTAAAATCATTTTTATTTACTTTGAATTACAAGAAAATATTTAAAAGTGATTGATTTCTTTGTATTTGCCAATAAAATTAATTTTCGTTGCATAAGTTATCAAAAAAAATAGTTCGAAGCAAGTGGGTTTGTACCTACATAACGAAAATGAAATTTAATGCATTAAATAATTTTAATTTAATAATAAATTATTAAATAATAATATTAAATTAATTATTAATTATTCATTAATTTTTTGCTATGTACACTGTTAAAAAAATCTTTATTAAGTTTAATACGAATGTACATTCAGTAATTTGCATAAACGGTAGTTGAAACTTAATATACTGGTCGGAATAGCAACATGCCTGATAATTCATCCATTGAATTGCTTTTTATGATTAAAATTCAACGTATGAGTGGAACTTTTTCACAAATTTACCCTAAATGGTAGAAATTTAATGTGAGTACAGATAATTGTAGGTCTGTTTTTTATTTGTTTAATTACATATTTCGATTCAAAATCCAACTTTATTTTTGCATAACTGTCGGTAACCAATATTTTAACGGAATTATCGCTATACAGGTAAAAATGGGCATGCTTTAAACTATTTTTATTCATAATTTAAATCTCAAAACAAAATTTCGCTGTTCAAATTTGAAGAAGTGCTTCCTTTTTTGGAATATTTAGATATATCTACGATGTGGAGACAGAAGGAAAATTTTTTTATTGAAAATTTAAGGGGGTGTTTTTGACTGGTAAAAGAAAGTTAGCATTGCTATTAGAACTCGCGCAAACAACTGTTTTCTTCGATATACCCTAATTAACATTTTCAAATTGAACTCTAAAGAATAAGAAAATTTAAAAAGTAAAATTTTAAACAAAAACATAAGGCGAAAAATCATATTCAGCTAATTTATTAAGCTCTTTACCTACATTTAGAAATCTTGTAAAACAAATAAATGATCATCACAAAAAACAATTCATATTTTTAGAAAAAACACATGTCTACACATTAAAGTCTACACATAATAACTCTGCACATTAATTCTTTTGAATTGTAAATTTCGTTTTCTGATTAGACCACACATTGAAACTGTGCATATTAAATTATGTTTATCAGTTTGTTATAAATAATAATTTATAAATAATAATAAGTTTAATTATGAATTATAAGTTTACAAGCAAATTGTCTGCAAAAAAGTCACCTTTTTATTTTCCTGTGAATGCACCACGTTCATATTGTTTCATGCAGCTAAAGATTAATAAGGAATGGTGCCTATAAATGATACTTTTATAATAATAGATGGTACCCTCGGTGGCGCTCGGTTTTCATGTTAGAATTCCGCGGTTCAATCGCTGACCTTTGAAATTTTTCCTATAGACCTTTACCGTATTTTTAGTAGTTTGAATCCCAATTAAAGCTTCATGCACTTGATTGCAAACTAGTATGTGCATAATGAAGTAAGAAACAAACCAGGTTCACATATTTGATATATGTCATATGTCAAGGGAAGAAAGACGTTGATTTTTGAAAGCCTGACAAGATCATCATGACAACTTTTTGAATTTTTTGAATAGTTGAAAATTCAAATAGTTTTTTTAATTATAGAAACAACATTTAAAGTAAAAGATTTAAGTTTTGGAAAAATAACGCAAGCTATTAAAAAAATAAATAGACAAACTTTTCTCTTTCAAAAAATATCGAAAACTCATTCAAATTTGGCATGAATAATTGTAAAAAATAACATTCAAGATTAAAAAATTACATTTTTCGGAAAGCGACACAAGGTACAAACTAAAATTAACAGACTAAAGTTCTTCGCCCCAAAAAGATCTATACATTTGTTATTAATCATTTTTAAATAGGAGAGTAGATTTTCTTTCGATCGTAAACAATAAGATTAAAGATTTAAGCAGTAAATTCTTGGAAAAGCGACACAAGAGATGAGAAGAATTAAAAGACAAAAGTAGCTTAACCAAAAAA
>JAAAKG020141680.1:0-11799 GCA_010014905.2 Druon quercuslanigerum | reverse complement strand
GAGATTGCAACAGAAATTATAAAAGGTCCAATGAATCATCATGCAAAACAATATAGCCGGAATGATTTCTATGAATTACTACAATTCCATCACTTCCATGCATTCTTATATTTAACGAATTCCTAGAATTTCACAAATGGCTAAAACTGAATGAGCTTCTAGAATTCAAATAATTCTTGAAATTTCTAAATTCTCATTTATTCTTAGAATTCCCGGAACTTCATGAACTATTTGAAATCCATTCATTCTAGCAATTTCGCGAATTCCTTGAAATCCATGAATACTTTGAAATCCATGAATTAAATACCGTTAATTCCTTAAATTGCGGAAGCTACACGAATTGCATTCGAGCTTTAAAATGTTCAATTTCTTACAAAAGTTTCATTGGCTTCATCTAATTTTTTTTAAAACTAACGTATGACTCTGTAGAAGATCATAGTTCAGTTGAATTTCAAAGCAGGTCGAAATCCATGTTTCGTATTTTGAAAAAAATTACCACTTTTTGCATATTCTTTTTACGATTGCAGAAATATAAGCGTTTTAAGCAATACGTTAAACAAGCTGTTCTGTTGTTTTTTTTATAAGAAAACAAAAAAATTATGCAAATTTTTCTCCGTAAGGTTCTACGATTTTTAGACTTGCCGTTATTTGACATGGTGTTTTTTTAGAACTTTGGTTTTTTGTACGCGTTTTTTCTAGACAGGATAGAGTTGAGTAAAAGATGGGAATACATTTTCTGTTCTTTTTGTAAATAAATAATTAAAAATTAGGTAAGCTGTTCTTAAGTGAGCATCTTCGTTTTTCTAAACTAATTAAGCCAACTTTTTGAAAAATCAGATAATTTTTGAGCAAATAAACAAATTTTGGGTTTATACATCTTCTCAGGAAATAAATTGAACTTTTACAATTAATTGTTAACAAAAATTGTTTCAACAATTAAAAATTAGTCCAAACGTACTTGGAAGCTTGCAACTTATCGAAGACAAATAATAAATATTAAAAATAGTTTCAAAAAATTACGCCTTTAGCATGAACTTTACACAATGCACCCGGGTGGAAAAGTTTTTACTTAAAAGTATACAAAACTAAAACCATGTTTACAGGAATCTTCAAATAAATTAGTAACGTAATTATGAGAATTACAGTAAAGGCTTTTATACTTGTTTGTATTTGATTGTACTTTGTTTTATTTTACTGCAGTTTTCATTTCTTACAAGAATTTGCTAAAATAGTATAACCAAACAATTTACAAATATATGTAATATTGCAATAGAATAATTTTACATTAAGTTGTGCACTGGAATTGTTTCCTCAGGATGTAATTTGCTTAGAAAGTATTTTGTTTAATAAAATATAATAGTATTAAACAGTAATTAGATATTTGCAGGATTTTTTTATGCAAAACATAGTTTGTATAGAAAAAAAATAAAAATAATTAACAATAATAAATTCTGTATAGGAAATATATTGTGTCGAACAAATATTGTGTAGAAATAATACAACAGTATTAAGTTCTGCGTAGGAAATATTTTGTGCAGAAAATTTTTGATGTAGATAAAATATGGTCAGTATACGTTGGTACGATACATTTTGCGTATAATAAATTTGTATAAGAACAGTGGTTTTCCATGCAATTTTTGTTTATGCTGGATAGGCCATACAATCTATAATACATATTTTAATTATTCCAATAATTCTGATGGTACTGTTGGGCCGCGTTTAAAAATTAATTAAATGCACAAAATTCCTATATCACTATGCCTTATCACCAGGTTAATTCACAGAAGAATGAAGATAATTTCTTTTGCTTAACGTCTCACGATCCTGGGATTTCTTTATTAAAAAGGAAACCAAAATATATGTCCCAAATCACGATTCGACCCTCAAAAACCTCCAATTTGAATTGTTTGCTCATAAATAGGCCAATTATCAAAATTCTCTTTTTGGGAACAATAAAGAGAAATAAAAAATGTTTTTAAAATATTAGAAGTCTTATGGTTGAATCTTGTAATTTTGAACTTATATTTAATTTTTTAAAAATTATACTGGTATGCAATTCAAAGCTGATCTTTTTTAGAAAACTTAAAAGCAGATTTTTACTAAACAACCTAATACTACATTTAAAAGTCCTTCTTTACACCATCCTATTTCAAAAAAACTTTGATAAATTTCCATTTTTTTGCAGAAATAGACGCAATTGAAAACGCCATACGTCTAAGATTGAAGCACAGATTGGTAATATTTGGAACCTTCAAAATGATGGGTAATCCCACATTACCCGAGTGTGTGAAATTTGGTCCAAAAGAAACTCATAACCCGGTCGTTTTCATAAATGATGATATAGGACTATATTTTGAAGGGAGATTTCAGGTAACTGCCGAAGAAGAAGTTAATAGTCGAACTGATTCCAAACAACTTAAACAATTAGCTTGATGGTAAAAATATTGGTGGGGCAGACACGCAATTGCATCATACAAGACCTAAAACACTTAAGGTCTCTCTAATATTGATAGTCAATACATTAATTTATTATATTTTATTTGTTAATTTATTTTATTTATCAATTTATTTTATTTTATTTTAATTTTATTTACAAACTTCTACAAGCTAATAAGTAATTATTGAATAAATAACTACTAATAATTATTTATCAATATATCTCTAAGGCTTACACCCCTCCTTAGTGGACAGAGATTCGTTTATGGAAAGTGTCCGTTTATTTCGACGATTTTTAACAACTTGGGACATTCCTACTATGAAGAATATCTGGAATAGTATGTTTTGTTAAAACTCTTAAAGCTGTAATTATTGACACTCAAAGAAAAATTGACAACTTCTCGATTACTCGTTTCGAATAATTTGTTTTCATACCTTCATCCTTCCACTACTAGCGCTCGCTCGTATTTTTGACTGCCGATCTTGCCCTTATGTATTTTGACTACTTCACCGACAATTCTAGTGCGACCTTGCTCTTCAAAGTTACTGTCAATAGCAACCATAAAGAGCTTCCTGCAAAAAGAGAAGCTGTCTGCAACAACTTTCCACGAAATCGACTGACCATGTAGGATACTGCTTTCCTAGATCGTTTGTTCAACATTGAACCCTAGAGCGAAACAGTATGAAATGAGCATACAGGCTACTGCGGAAATGTGGCACCTCTCTATTCACGTATTTTCCGCACAAGAACTAGCCGCAAGTCAATTCAGATTCCAAAAGAGTCATCTGCTTCTTATGTTTTGAGCAAAATCGTTCAGCTGAAGTGATTTTGTCTTGTCGCAACCATTGACGGGTTTTTTTCTCTTTTTCGGAGAATCATACTTAGGAGTGAGAAGATTATATGTTTTATCCATCTTGGTTAGGACTCGGGAAAAGGAAACCGCAAAAATAATGAATGAACGCAAGAAACAGACGCCCGCAAGTAGTAAGAGCGCGAAAGGTCGAGAAAGAGATGTCGCTTATTGCATTGAAAGTTGTTACATATTACCAGATACATCAATAACTTGCTCAAAATATATCACTCGTAGGAAAAAAATGTTAAACCCAAAAAATGTGCATTTTAATAAGATCTACCGCTTCTATTGAAAATATTTTGCGAAATTTTGTGTAATGGCTGAGCTGAGCGCAAAAAACCATGATTTTTATTGGGTTTTCATGGTTTTAAAATAAAGATCGCCTTGTCAAAGTTTAAAAAATTAAAGAATTCAGCTATTCGGAACTTTATCCATGTTTTTATTCTTCTTTCTAGGCTATTTGAAAAGATAAGAAATCTAAATCTAACTTTTGTCTTCGTTACCTCGACTATGCAAAATATATCAAACATTATCATACGAAAACATTTTAGATGTGAAAAATCAAGTCTTTTATTTAGATAACAAGCTTAAAAGGTAGTATATACAGTATTCGTTTTCGATAGTAACTATCTGTAGAAAAATATTTGAAAATAATACTTAAGTGCCTTATCCTGTTGTAAAGTAACGAAAAAATGAAGATTATTTCTTTGATTCAATATCTTACGTTCGTGAGATTCCTTTCTTTTAGAGGCAAGTATGATATAATATTTTTAATATGATCTTTTAAAAAACTTACATACGTTTGACCTAAGACACGAAGAGCTTCTAAGAAGATTACAGTTTGAATTGCTCATTTATAAATAGGCCAAGCATGAAAATTCCTAAAATGCACTTCAAGGAAAATTAAAAAATATTGTAAACATTACCATATGTGTGCGAAATGTAAACCTTATATCCTTTTTTCCACTTTTATTGTATAAGACTGCACTTATAAGGATATGCTTTTTTTTGATATGTTAAAAATAATTTTCTAATAACAAAAAGAAATTCACAATCATATGTCCTGGAAAGTTGCAACGAGCAGTACATGTACAGTACAGTATATGTGTTTATTTATATGTGTAGATATGAGTGTATTGGCACGCGTACTTTGAACCCATGTGTCATTGTTTGCACACGGCCCGACTATCCCAGTTTTCTCTAAATCCGACGAGACAACGAGGAGTTCCTCGGGGACGACGACCTGATTAACATTGACGAGCTATCCTCGTTGCAGATCCCTTGGCCATTCTATGCTGCCGGTAGGAGACCAGACGAGCTTCCTAACCTCCTAGTACTTTTCACGTAACCGACTCGTTTAGTGGCGAACTAGCGCTCCTACGACCAACCATTGAGGCAAGGGTACGTCGGCGTCAGGTGCTCCTGGCCGACCTACCCGTGGCCGAACACCTACAGGTCGCTGAGGGCAAAAAGCCGGTTTTACCGTAGTGCCCGCGCACGGCGAGCTGACTGGTCTCTCTTACCACCTGGAACACCTATAGTAGAGCGACCACGACCAGTGGGATCACGCACGCCTGGACCTCCTGCACCGCAACCAGAGGCTGTCGTGAATCGTAGTTGCCTGGCGCACCTACGACCACGACTCACTAGACCGGGGCGACGTCAACCCGGGTAGCCGGTCTAACGTCGCCTTCACTCCCTACTTCTGTGATCGACTCAATTGGTGGCCGACTGGCGCTCCTACGACCACCCATCGAGATAAGGGTACGTTAGCGTCAGGTGCCCCTGACTGGCCTACCCGCGACAAAATTCCTGCTTCCTCGTCCCGCTTTGAAGAGCCGCTCGATACACGACTACATGACGCACCTATGGTCGTCTATCGAGCAAAAGAGTGACCTGATGCACCGTCAGTCCATCCTGCGCCGACCGACGACCGATCTGACCTACGAATCCGATCAGTACAGCTACCCGTCACGGGCGCCTGAACGCCACTAAGCTTACCGTGAGACGCTCGCGTTACCTATACCGGTATTAGCCACTCATATCGTCGTTTCGTAAACCGACATAGCCACTTGGTTACTATTCTACTTTGTGTTATGCAGGAACTGAACTGAACCTGCCAGGAAGCCCGCTTTGCTTGCGCATTTCTTTTCCCGCTTCGCGAACTCTTACACCGCGCTACCCGCCGACACAACACTTTCACATAACTCTTGCACTTTAAAGAACACAGTACATTTACATTTAAGATTGCCGCTATCCATACGCATACACACACACAAACATACACGCGCACACCCATACACTGAAACCCCTAGGATTAATTATTTTTATATTTTATAGGTGTATAAATACCATTTCTTATGTTCTTTCCTAACCGGCTGTTCGTTTCATTTGTAAAGCCCGTTCCAAATATAAGAACCCTGGCTTAGACTGAAGTGTCTGGAGGGAGAACATACAGGTGGTATAGAAACGAAACAATACATTGCGCCCGAACTGATATAGACTAAAAATTTGTTTTTTTTTACAAGAAGAAAAAAAAACCTGTTAACAAGATAAGGCGCTACAAGCAACCAGTAGAGCATCCTAGAACAGCGTCAACGCCCACCAAACCGAGAAGCCTTTATCACTGCAAAGTAACCCTCCACCGCGTCAACGACACACAACGCCCAGACAAGGATACGGCACGGTCAGTACCACGCCAACAACGCCGGCAAGATGTTCCCGAGCGCCACCATATATATCTTATAGAATAAAAAAAGAAATATCCTATTAAAGGTTTTGACAGATCTAAAAAGAAGAATATAATTAAACGGCCTTATACAGCCATTTAAAATTTTTTTTTAGACCAAGGGCGCGCGAATATTGCTTCTCGCGCTTCGCGCTCGATCCTGCATATGTCGAACTATTTTGATGAAAATAAAATTTGTTTGGTTGAATATTGATTTTATCACATAAAAATTTACCTATTACATTTTTTCCCCTTAATTTGTACGTTTGTGTTACAAATTCAAATATTAAGTTTTATGTTGTAAATTATCCTTTTTTATTTTATTACTGGTTATACAATGCAATTGTTTGGCTAATAAATAAAATGTTTTCTTATAGTTAAACTACTTGGTGGATAATTTATTTTGTTAATTATATAAATTACCGATTTGTTAACAGAAATGATCACAAACTACATACACATTTACGGTAAAAGAAAAACATCAATTGTTTTTGAAAAATTTAATCACGTTTTTATGAATAATAATGACAGCGATATTTTAAAGACAAATAGTTACATCGCGTTTTTCTCATTCTCATAACCAGTCAATTTTCGTACTTGCTTCGTATTCAAAGTTAAGAGTTTCAACACTAACGGCAATAACAACCTACTTAAAAAAAAACAAATTTCTAAAATTGTAGGGCGGCTGCACTTGCAAGTGACCACTCGAATAATAGACATGGAAATAAATTTCAACTGGATATGAATGTTCGAGAGGTTGTCAATTTTTCTTTGATTGTCAATAATTACAGCGTAAAAAGTTTAAAAAAACATAATATGCTAGTTCTTCTTTATAATAGAACAACAATACTTTTTTTTTAAATCTTCGTAATTGATTTAGAAACAAAATAAACGAAATGGCTGATAAAGAATATTCTAAAAATAAAATCCAATGGTTGAATCAATCAAAGAGTGCTGCGTTCCAACTTTGCTGAATAAACATAGCCAGATGACGTCAATATATAAATCCTGTTTTTCGTTGGAAAATTATTAAAATTCAAAAAGTATGTAGGCCTACAATTTGGTTGCTGGAACAATGTGAAATTCTTAGCTTTTAAAAGTTTATTTGGGAAATGAATTTCAGCGTATATTGGCATATTTGTTGGAATACTAGGATGATGAATTTGATTCCAACGAATTGCTGTATCAAGTGCCGCTATGAAATGTCTACTCGATCGAAGCCGTATGAAAGCCTGCTTGTCCCCAAAACTTGTTGGCCGATATTGCATCCATGACGGTATTATTCTACTAGAAATTTCTTGAATTTCTCCTCGATGAATAATTCCGGTCGAGAACAATGCATTGACGCACATCACAGGCCAACGTGGAAAGTCCGCTGTACCTAATATTGCAAGAATAAAGTAAGATTCAGTTAGTTTCGATTTTCGATTAAAAGTATCTAAAACATAAAGCCATAAAAATAAAGACAGTGTAAGATTCTGACCCAAAACGGTTCCATCGAAAACGGGACTGCCAACAGCTTCTCCACCAAGGAGGTGTCCATGAACAAGTGGTGCGTTCAGAAGGCGTCCACTGACAATTGGTCTACCGAGAGCTGTTCCAGCATTTTGTACAGTACTGCTGTATGTCATCGTTGATGAATAGATGTCACCATTCAGCATCATTATATAAATCGTGTCTATGGTGGGAGAAGGAAAACTACTTCTCTCATCCCTTGAAGGCATCAAATGTGGTCGTTGGTAAAGAACGAAGTTCTGAGCCACCCAAATTTGAATTAAGTATGTTATTTTAGCATGACGTGGAGCATTTGATGAGTAAATTTGACCATGAGCTCCGTCCTCCGTATTTGTGCCATCAAATGTTGTTTCATAGTAACGTTCTGAATGATCATTTAAAAAAACCTCAATGTTGGCGATTTCTCGTGGTCGAGACTGCATCCATCTTGGAACTAGGCGAAGTACTTCTTCGTTTCCTGGAATTTCTCTAAATCTTCCACGCAAGGTGTAGTTGTTCGATAATGTTAGACACAGAAAGTTGGTAGTTGCATCAAATTCTGCAAGAAAACATCAAATTTTAGCCGTTCTTTTAACATTACACGTTTTTCTCGGTTTTTAAATTTTGTTAACATTTATTTAAAAATTTTTTCGTGTCAATTGGAAAATGAATATTTTTGATAGATACAAGAAAAACGTGTATATTTAGAAGTACACTCTTGTGATTTACAAGTGAAAAAGGATAGATAAGGTGCACATTATGCACAAGTATGTTATTCTTGACAATATTACTTAATTATCTTCAAGCTGCACTCAGAGAAATTAGATGCTTTTTTAGGTTATAATTAGGATATTTTCTTATACATGCCTTTAAAATAAAGAAATCCGATGAATGTAAGATGTTGAATAAAAGAAATAATCTTCATTGTTTTGTGAGTTAATACAAGAATAAAGCACTAAAGTATTATTTTTCAAGATGTTTACGTAAATCGTGGCTAAGGAAGAATGACAACTCCTCAGAGAACATAAATTGATCTTATTAGATTTATAGATGTTCCGTATTTTGTAATATTAAGGCAGCGCAGACAAGAGTTAACATTAGGTATCTCACAAGGCCGTAACCAGGGTGACGATTATGGCGGTTTAATGGACCCGCAATTCTAGAAAAAAATACATATCACACCTTGCTTCCTAATCTCTTACATTTCCGTCTCAATCAAGAATGAACAACTTTTAATATGTCATGAAAGCTTAAATAAAGTTTGAGTAATACATCTTTGTTATCCTCTTAATATTTATGTGCGCTTTTAGGGTATATTATAGCTGACTTTTGTAAATAAGGAATTAAATGATAATTACAGTCCACCTACTCTATAATGTCGCTTTCAATATGGCTGGTAATCCTAATCAGAGTGCGGGGTCTATCCTATTCTTGTGTCTATAGCGAGTCAACCTGTAAACTTGCCTAAATTGGCTAATTAAAGTTTATTAAGAATCTAATATTGAAACTTTTCATTAAAGAAAATAATTTTGAATTATCAAAAAAGAAACAAATTTTATACTAAATGGTTCATTTTAAATACTAACTTATTGTACTTTCTATAACAAAAGACGAATTATCTATACAATACTGTTGAATTATCAAATGACATATATAAAATTTTAATTAAAAAAGTTAATTTTACACCATGAAAAGGTGTTTGCAACAGAAGCTCTGTTACCTAGAAGTTTAATTTTTATCTAAACGAGATAATTTTCCAATAATAGAAGTATTTTTTCCAAAATAGATCAGATTTGACAACAGAGTGAACTTGATTTAAAAAAAACCATTTTCGGCCCACAATTTAAGAGGTAGCTTTTTAATTACCAAAGTAATATTTGAGCAAAGTAAAAAGGAGTTTTTAAAAAAGCAGTTTAATTTCCAAAGAAAAAGATAAATTTTTTGACAAAAAATTTGACTTGTCAACAATAAAATGGATTTTTGAGAAAGTAGTTCGACATAAAAACTTAGTTGTTAAATTTTTATTGGAATAGATGATTTTTTTTACAAAAAAAATTCTACAGAAAAAAACAAATTTCAAGAATTTTAAACGCCGAAGTTAAATTTATAAATGAAAACAGGAATTCAGGAAACAAGATTAATACATTGCTAAAAAGACTAATTTTCAATACAATTTGAGAATTTTCAAAAGAAAATTTAAGTTTTTAAGAAATATTGTTTATCTAATTATCAAGGGCGTTGATCAGCTGTGAAGCCTGGTTGTTACATTTTTACGCAAAAAGATGAATGTTTAAAATAAATGAAATCAACTTTAAGACCTATTTTCTAATTATTTCTAATTATATTCTAAATTCGCAACCAAATAGTTGGATTTTCAACCAAAAAATTGATGAATTTTTAAGCAGAAACGGTGTTTCAAAAAAATGCATTTTTGGGGCAAGTAGTGACGGAAAAATTATTTTTTTTCGATAACAGACATTTTAATTAGGATCTTAATAATAATTTTAGGAATGTTTATGATAAGTTGATAAATTTTATGGTTATTTTGAATGCAAATGTATTATCCTGAAGCTGCATCTTTATTAAAAGAATAAAAGTGATGATAAACTTAAAGTGACAGGACTAACATTTAAAAAAGGACTATTCCGTCGAAAAATGGCAGATGCCCAAATAATGATTTTTTAAATTCAAATTGTGATAAAAATCATCGAAAAAAACTGATTTTTCTTTTGAAAAATGCCTTATCTATGCATTTCTTTATTAAGTTTGTTTAAAAAAACATGAAATTGATCAAATTGTTATGAGTATTGCTGGTACTGTTATGAAGTTCCTAATTTTATAAAAATACATCGAGAAAAACGATGTTTTCTGTAAGAAAATGCCTTATCAGGCTGATTAATTAAATACTTCTTTTTAGATTCGGAGAAGTACTTCCCCCAGTTCCCGGCTGGATGAAGTCAAATGAGAAGCATAAAAGGTTGTATATATAGAAGTCGTTTTCAATCATCACTACTTGCAGAAAAATATCTAAAAATAATACTTTAGTACCTTATCCTGTTTCGAAGTCCTTTATTATAAAGACAAGCATAATATAATATTATAATTATTATCTTAAAAAAAAATTACATACACTTGCCTTAATCATTATTAGCTTTTCAGAAACTTCTAGTTTGAATTGCTCATTTATAAATGGGTGCACTTTAAGGAGAATTAGAAAATATTGTCAAAATTGCTATATGTGTGCCAAATGTGAATATTATATCCACTTTTTCACTTTTATTGAACAAAAATGTACACATAAGCATGTACATTTTTTGGATTTGTCAAAGCTATTCAATTTCTAAGTAAAAAAAAAAAGAAATTCCCAATTAAATATTATAAAAAGTATAAGAACCCAGGAATACCTGAGACACACTAATAGACCAGGTATTCAAAAAAGCCTTTTTATAGGAAAACCTGTGATTCAAAAAAACTTGCAAAATTTCAATTTTCTTCTGCAGAATTAGATGCAACTCCTAACTAACTGTGTCTAACATTATCAAGCAACTACACATTGCGTGGCAGTTTTAAAGAAATGCCAGGAAACGGAGAAGTACTTCGCCCAGTTCACGGCTGGATGGTTTCTCAACCACTAAAAAACGCGAACATAGAGGGTTTAATAAATAATTATTTAGAACGTTACATTTGATGGCACAAATACGGAGAATAAAGCCCATGGTCAAATTCATCCGTTAAATGCTTCACGGCACGCTGACATAGCATACACAATTCAAAATTGGGTAGCTCAAAACTTCATTCTTTACCCACGACCACATTTGATGACCTCAAGGGATGAGAGGAGTAGTTTTCCTTCTCCTACCATAGACATGATTTATATAATGATGCTGAATGGTGACATCTATTCATTAACGATGACATACATCAGCACTGATGGAACCGCTTTAGGTCAGTACCTTTGTACTGTCTCTATTTGTATGTCCTCATATACTAGATACGGCTAATCAAAAATGTTAACTTACTGAATCTTGATTTTCTCTTGCAGTATTAGTTACAACTTACTTTCCATCAGTTCCTGTAAAGCACGTGCATGTACTGTTCTCGACTAATAGTCTTACTAATATGTCAATGTAGTGATACGAGCCGAGTAAGGACGATTTCGACTCGTTCAAGAAGGGAGCCGGTTCCAAGAGAACCGTGACCCATTGTGATGGTGACTGGAGATCCTGGCTGGAGTACGGCTCTGCTGTTTGTCCTTTGTCGTGGTCGGAGGTGCTTCCAGGCCTGTCA
>JAAAKG020141679.1:0-11799 GCA_010014905.2 Druon quercuslanigerum | reverse complement strand
CACATAAATATATATATATATATATATATATATATATATATATATATATATATATATATATATATATATATATATATCGAAGTTACACCCACGTCGGTACGATCGAGGCGACAGGCCGTGAATACCTGACGCGAACCAGACGAAACTCAGGATGAATAAAACCTAAAATTGTAAAGGGGAGACAATAAATCTGCAAGCTGAAATTGACGACGGAAACAATTTTAACGAAGGATGAGTTTTCCGCGGAGATACCTATTAAGAGCTTAGGGTTTGGACCCAGATTTTTTTGGTCATTTAGTCGTATCGTAAAATGCAGCTGCTTACCTTAAACTTTAATTACATTGTTTCGAGAACTCAGTGAACGATTTCAATAGACATAAATACTGAGCAAAGATCATTCTAAACTACGTGAAATATTTAGAAGTAAGGAGCAGATTCCAGTCGATTTTTGACCTTAAATTCTGTTAAAAATTTCGATTTTTAAAGATTTAAAAAATAAACTATAGAAGCTTTAAGGGAATTCCGAAAGATTTCAAGAAGATAAAACTATTTTTTTTTATAATTTCTAGGAAAAATTTAGAATATCATAAGTTAATTTTGTTACATATTGAATTAAGGAACATTTTTTTTATCAGGCCTTTTTGTGTAATTTTGTTGCATAATTTTTTTAAATATATGTTGGTTTAAAAAATGTACTTTCAAATTTGAGTAGGTTAAAGAGATATTCAGAATCCTTTAATGGATTCTAAAATAATTAAAACTTGTAAAGATTTTTGAAGAATTTTATAAGGTTTCAAGAAAATGAAAAAAATTCTTTCAGGTTCCTAGAAATATTGAAAATAATTTTTTATTGCGAAAAATTAATTTTTTGAGATCACAACTGTTTGTTGTCATTTTAAAAAGTTTATTGTATAATTCGAAAGGCGATTCTTCATAGTATTTTACTGACAAATAGTTATTTTTATAAATTAATTTCTGAAATCTATTCCCTAAGTATCATATTAAAATAAAATTTAGGAATATTTATAAAGTATTATTATATTTTATTTTGTAAATGAATGTATACAGAGTGCACCTTTTATTTGAAATTTATTTTGAAATTATTTACAATTGCAATTACTTCAAAATTAAAATAAAATTTTAAAAGCTACATTTTGTCATATTGAGATAAGTATTTTAAGACATGCAAGGTTTTGTCAAGTTTTCATTTATGAGTAAAGCGTATAAGGTCGAGCTAATAACTTTTCACGTTTTTCATTTAAAATCTCAACATTGTGCTCTAAGTCTAAAATAGTATTGAAAGAGATGTGTCAAAAAAACCTATAGGACTTTCAAGATTCTTATTTTGTTAGATTTTACAGAATAATAAGGAAAAATTCGAGTCTTCTTAAAAGAAGTTTGGGACATTTAGAAGTTTGGAAGAAGTAAAGATATATTTGATAAATTTTCGAAAATGTTTGCAAGATTTTTAATATTTATAATACATAAAACTTATAATCTTCTAAATTTTTCATAGAAATTCAAGATAAATAGTTTCACCTCCTTTAAATATTTCAGAATTTCTTCAAAGCTCCTAAAGTTTATTTTTTAAATCTTTAAAAATATAAATTTTTAACAGAATTTAAGTTTAAAATTCGATTTGAATCTTTCCATTCCTCTAAATATTTCTTGAATTTAGTCGATTCTTTAAATTTAATAATGTTACCAAATTGAAAGGTTTTGCTTCAAAATCTTCTCTTAAAGCACACTTTTTAAAATAAAAATAAATAAAACATTTTCAAACGAATATTAGGAAAATAATTCTTTATTTTATAATCTTGTCAGTTCTTCTTAACTTCTAATCTTTAAAAATTACTGAAGTTTTTTTCAATTCTGCAAAAAAACCCTTTAAAATTTTTCACATTTTTGAGAATTTTTGAAATCTTTTGTAAATTAATTTTTCGAAATAAAAAACATATTTTTTAAATTGTGCAAAAAGACTCCATAAGAAATAAGTTCCTTTTTTTATAAAATTATATAACATGGCAAAATTGCAAAATTTGGCTACACAGTCTTCTATACCCTTTAAAAATTGTTTTAAGATATTATACCAAAATTTTGTCTTCTTTTTTCAATTTTCTCTCAGAATTCATTCCATTCCATTTTTGATTAAAATTTCAGCTATATGTTTAAAATTCAAAATTTGATGTTGTAAATTCGATTGATTTTTTTGGTTCAAACTATTTTTCAGTTGAAAATTCATTTCTTCGATCCAAAATGAAACTATTTTGCGAAAAATTAAATTTGTTCTGAAAATGTAACTTCCATTTTTAGTTAAAAACTTATTTTTTAGTTTTAATATTTACTTTTAAAGTTGAAAACATAGCTATTTTGCTAAAAAAAAATTTTATCTACTATTTTTTCAATTGAAAATTCATCCTTTTTAATAAAAAATGATTCTTATTGTTTAAAAATTGATTTGTTGGTTGATAATTTAACGGTTTTGATTAAAATTCGATTTTTTTACTTGAACAAAACATGTTCTTATACTAAGAATTTAACTATATCATTTTTGGTTGAAAACTTTTTTTATTTGAATTTTTTTAAAATTGAAAATGTGTTATTTTTTTGCTTGTAAAATTACCTTACTTAGTTGAAAAGTAATCTGTTTTGGTAGAAAATTATTCTTTGTGTTTAAAACTTAATCTATTTTCATCAAGAATTCATTTCTTTCCCTGAAAATGCATTTTTTGCAAAAACTTCTTTTTCTTTGATATAAAATAGTGAAGGAAAATTTTTAGTTGTAAATTTATTTATAAAACTGGTAATGTAACCGCTTGTCGTTAAAAATTAATCTATTTTGTTAATGTTTTAATTTCTGTTTTCGGTAGGAAATTATTGGTTTGAAAATTATATTA
Organism: Druon quercuslanigerum; assembly: GCA_010014905.2. Classification (NCBI taxonomy): domain Eukaryota; kingdom Metazoa; phylum Arthropoda; class Insecta; order Hymenoptera; family Cynipidae; genus Druon; species Druon quercuslanigerum. Next base: position 8,902 of record JAAAKG020141679.1, on the reverse strand, counting down.
TTTATTTGCTAAAATAATTTTCTGTTTAAAAATTAAAATATATTGTTGAAACTTTGATTTTTAGTAACTATATGGTTGAAAATTCATGTATTTTGTTGCAATTTCGTATTTTTTGGAAAAATATTATTCTTTTTGGAGGTGAGTTCATTTCTTTGTTTGAAAATTTGACTATTTCGTTGTACATTCGATTGTTTTTTTATTCAAAATTAATTTTTTTAATGAAAATTTAACTGTTTCATTTTTGGTTAAAAATTAAACTTTTTTACTTAAAAATTAATTTCTTTCGTTGAAAATTATATTTTTCTCCGAAAACTTAACTAGTTCATTTTTGGTTTAATACTTATTGTCATAGTCTAAAATTCGTTTCCAGGCATGAAAACTGAACAATTTTGTAACCATATTTTTTCTTTGAAAAATTTTCTTAAAAATATCTTAAAACTTCATTTATTTAGTTGAAAATTCGCATTTCTTTGGGTTAAAAATTAATGATATCAACTGTAAATTTAAGTATAAACTAAAATTTTTAGTATATGCAGAAATCTTGCCTGCTCTATCTATTTACACAGAGAAAATTATATTTTCCTCTTCGCAATAAGTGTAATAGTTTGAATCTAACTCGGGATTTCAAAACAGGAATAAATTTGAGAAACAGCTAGATCGTCATTCCCAGGTGGAAAAGTGGTGGGTGCGGACAATTCCCACGTTCTGGAGACACTGACATAAGCTCGTAATTTTGACATACATTTAGCACTCAATTATCAAAATAAGCTCTAAATAATTTAGATTGATAAATATTGATCTAATTAATGAGTATCAAACAAGTCACTTCTTGCATGTGAGTTAATAATAGTTGTACGCGGGAAGCTATGAATGCATTTTTTTTAACACACAATCATCTTATCGATCAAGCTAGATCCTCGCACTGAAAGGTAATAAAGTTTATTTTTATACAACTGTAGAGTGTTAAGATCAGCGCATTTCTTTCGAGCGTACGCTGATTCTACACCGGCTCTTTTATAAACACTTCACATCGTCTTCCGCAACGGAACGATGCAAGAACTGTCCATGATCGCACTTACCAGTGTCTCCAGAACGTGGGATTTTTCGGCCCCCACCACTCTTCCATATGGGAGAAATACATCAAAACGCAGCGTGTCGGTGAGTCCGCTATGCTACATGCTGTGAAGACCAGCCGAAAATGCACGAGCACGAACCTGAGCTGGCCCGACATCACCAAGGACGATCTAGCTACTCTTCAAATTTATGTCAGTTTTGAAATCCCGAATTACCTTAGAATCATTAGGCCTCGAGTAAAGCCGAAAATGCACGAGCAGGAACCCGACCTCTCCCGACTTCACGAATGACGATCTATAGTTTTAGCCTTTAGCTGCTACTCAAAATTTATTCAGGTTTTGAGATCCCGAGTTATCTTAGAACAATTAGAATTAAACTTATTGTAAAGAGGACAATATAATTGATTTTATGTAAATAGCTATAGGAGAGAAGATTTCGGGGTCTAAAATGTTTCAAATTTACTGCCAAAATTTAATGTCAACAAAATTGTTTAATTCTTATCTTTAGAAACCAATTTAAAACTAAAACAATAAATCTTTGATCAACAATTGAAATTTTAACGAAAGAAATTAATTTTGAAGGAGAAAAGAATAATTTTTATCAAAAAACAAAACAGTTAAATTTTCATTTAAAAAATTTAATTTTGAATGAAAAAAACAATAGAATGTAAAACAAAATAGTGAAATTTTCAACCAAAGAATTGAATTTACAAACAAAAAGAATAATATTCTTCCAAAAAAGTCAAAATTGCAACACATTACATGAATTTTGAGCATATATTTGAACTTTCAACTAAAAAGATAATGATTCAACGCGAAAATGGAATAGTTGCAGTTTTAGTTGAAAAATAATTATCAACCCCAAAACATCAAACTTTCAACAATAGATTCAAATCTCCAAGCAAAAAATTAAATTTGCGAACAAATAATTTAATTTTCATCCGAAAACACAAGTACAAAATTTTAAAACAAGAACAATATATTTTTTTAAACAAAAAAGATCAATTTTCAACGAAAACTGGTTTGTTCGTCAGTTTAAAAAATAAATTTACAATCAAAAACTTTTTAGAAAAATAGTTTCATTTCTAAAAAAGTACATGAACTTTTAAAGATTTTATACCAAAAGAAAAGTAGTTTTACCACAAAATGCATATTTATCCAAATAAATGAATTATTAATTAAAATAGATAAATTTTTAAACAAGAAGAATAATTTTCTAACTAAAAAGATGAATTTTTCACTGAGAAAGGTAAATTTTCCAGCGAAAAAATACAGCAAATTTTGTACAAAATTGTTAAAAATGCAAATAAAAAAATTTACAATAAACAAAAATTCAACCAAAAATGATACAGTTAAGTTTTCAGTATAAGAAACTGTTTTTTTAACAACAAAAAATCGGGTTCTCAACAAAAGAGTTGAATTATAAACCAAAAAATACATTTTTAAACGAGAATAATAATTTTCTATATTAAAAAAGATGAATTTTCAACTGAAAAAGATAAAAATTAAAAAAAATTTCAACAAAATCGTTAAATTTTCCAACTTTAAAAATGAACGTTAAAACTAAAAAATAAGAATTATTAACAGTTAAATTTTTAAACATATAGTTGGAATTTCAATTAAGAAAGGTAAATTTTTAACCGCAAATGGAATAGAATGAATTGTGAGAGAAAATTGAAAAAAGGTCACAAATTTCTAAACTTATTTTGTATAATTTTTAAAACGGGTGTTGTTACATCCTACAACTTATACATTTTTTTACGTAAGACTAATATTAGGCGCAAACCTACCTTACCCCGCGCGGAATCTGGTAGTAACACCAATTATACCAACGCGCAATAACGGTTCTCTCTGAGTTTGAACCTAACTATGGTAACTGTACTACGGTCGGTAATATAGAAACCACAAGATACATACAGTGTTACTAAAGAGGGATAAGACCTCAGAGAACACCGATGCTTGATCATTGGAACTGTAATCGCCGATATTACCATTAAAGAATAACCCTAATTATAATCGATACGAGTCTATTCATATTTCAAGTCGTTTAAAAATATAGCAAGTTAAATACAAATACTTGAAGTATGAATACACACGCTTTGTGTATTAAATAAGAATCTTTTAACTTTATTTTAATGATTAACCCACTTAGTGGAAGAACCGATACATAGTCAGACATACTGTAACCTAAAGTGTCTGACTAGAGGTATCACCTATGGTTAAATTAATAATCATACTCCTGAAAGATAGAGGGAAGAAATATGCGATTGCCGAACACCGCGGACAGCGGCAGACGTTAGTCATCATATCTCATAGCAAGGCTCGCGAGTATCAAATGACCGACAGTCTCAGTAGACATAAATATTCTCCATCCGAGAAAATTGAAACCAGCACGTATTAAGTAAAAACATGCTATTACAGTTTTAACTTAAAACAAACCAAGCAATTCCGACAACTCAAGGATGTTGTGACAGTTTTACCGATACACATGTTGTGGCAATTTTACTGATACAGGAACGTGCTCTCATCTATAAATCTATGGGGTCGAAGCACTGTACAAACCTCGATCCTCCCTTTTTTCAACGTCTTCAGTCTCAAGCAGTTATACTGTACACTCTATCTACGTGAACGAACAAGTTCGACAAAGTCGCGTACTTCAAGTCAAATTTAAATCAGTTATCGTGCTCGAGTCGAGTACTAAGTCTCGTCGGCTGAGACTTTCGGTCGACGTTAATTGAGTCTTTCTCAAATAAAGTCCGCTGTGTTAACATATGTGATAAGAATTCAAGTGTGGATTGGCAGCTGTTTAGGGCCCTGTATCGCACTATTAATCGTGAATCGTGTTTGTGCATTGAGTTCACTGAACAAAGATCCGGTAGGGTTTCGTCGCTGCCCTACAACAACAACAGAGATACAATCGACAACGCAACTCTCTCTCTCTCTCGTCTTTTTCTTAAAGAGAAAGTATACGTAAGTTAATATTTGTAATTATTTATCCATTCTATGTTTTTATAATAAATTTATTGTTCACCTGATCATCCTTTTTATTTTTAAACACTGCATATTAACACAGTTCCCATAGAGCTGACAAGTGACAACTTACCCACAAACAAAAATAAATTTGCAGGCCTTACCACCGTGACATAATCAGCACCCTGGTCTCTCTCTTACCCAATTTCCATACTACCCTCGCCTATTTGCTCGGGACGTGACAGCTGATTTGGTGGCAGCGGTAGGATGGTCACTTCCGTTTAAATTCAGTATTTTTATTAACAAAATTTAATTTCAGAATAATTTTAGGATAACTATTTTACGGGACTTCATTATTAAAGTCGAATATATATCACAATAGTGAGCAAAATTAAGAAAAAATGTATAAACTAATTAATTCAGAAAATGAAATCCTTTTCGTAATCTAAATCATTTCATTCGGTCTTAATAAATTCCCAAATTCAACCGTGGCATAAAGACAAGCTACAGTGTGCCACACCTTTTAATTGTCTCTATCATACAGATTCCTAAGAGTCTAGAAAATACAAGATTAATTTCATTGTAAGAATCTCTATTTCACGAACTGATATCACTCGTGGATGGAAATCCTACAACAGAATTAATATTTCCAAATTTATTTAATTTTAACGACAAAAGAAAGTTAAAATCAAAAGCCTACATTAATAGACACAATCAACATCTTTCTGTTCGTTATTAAACAAATTAAGTGTGTCTACCCTTTACTGCCTCTTTACTGCCTCTTTCTACTCAACGAAGGCAGTCGGTCGCAAAGTGATAGGTAAGCGTTTCCGATCAGACCGTTTACCTACATTTCAGCAACGCGTTTAATGAATTCGTGATTAATAAAGATGCAGTAATGCATTATAGTAGTTAATACAGTTTCCTATTCCTGTTACAAGAAGTAGATAGGGGAACTTATATCAAATAACCCTTTGAGAAAACACATAGGTGAAATTGTTCTAACTTTTGTAGTAATGTCATAACATTAGTTGCGGTAGTCTAACCAACACCGCTTTTTCTACTGGAGGCTGAACGCAACTGTCAGTCAGTAACCAAGCGTGATTATAGTCAAACATTGCATGTAGTGATACTAGAATTGATACCGTCTAGCCATTGCCGTCTTTTTCTACTGAACGAACGAGGCAACTCGCGGGCAGTAATCTACGCGAATATAGTCAGACAATTCATTCATTTTGCAAGGCACATTGTTTCATTTAAACTAATGCAAGCATGAATTCAATCTTTATAACGAAAACTCCATTTCTATAATTATTCTATGAATTGAAAATTTTGAATCTGTCCAACTATTCCTATTCATAGACACTCACTTGCATTTAAAAATAGACATCCCAACGTAAATGCAAACTTTTAGAAAATGCCTAACGACTCAAATGAAACTCAATTTGGTGGCGATATCAACCGTACACTTAGTAAGGCCATGTTGACATCCATGGCAGAGTGTTTTGCTGTACAGCAAGGAGTTGACAACATCCCTAGTTATGACGGAAAAAATATGCCCGTAAGAGATTTCATTCAAGACATTATAAATGGTGAATCATCCGTGCCAGCTAATTGTGAAAAGCAATACCTTAAGGCTCGATTAAAAGTTGCGGCTAGGGACTCTATTTAAGGGAAAAATTTTACATCCGTGAATGAGTTAATAAAGCATTTAAAACAGCGTTTTGCTCCTCCTAAAGCATATGCGTGGTATTTGCATGAGGTTTCGACCATCAGGATGAATCCTGAAGAAAATTTGAGGACAAATATTCAAATTTCGAACCACTGTTACTCCCATTAAATGACTGTGCTCTTAAAGGCTTTAAAAGTGGCCTGCCTGATAGCATTTCGGGGTTAGTGGAAGCAAGAGACCCCTCTAGTTTCAACAATGCTCTAAAAGTTGCACTTGAATCCTTATTCACCAGGAACCTCTAATCATCAAAATAACTACATGCCGCCCTATCAATATCCTTATATGTCATATAATCCTTATCCCTATTATCCAACTATTCCCATGCAAAATAATGGTTATGCGAACACGAATTACCCCCGGGGAGGAATAGATACGCCACCCCGCTCGACGCGTGGACGCAGCGACCTGCGAGGAGAAACAAGAGCGTCAGGCGAGCATACGAATCCTAAAGAAACGTGTAAAATCTTCCACGCAAAGCTCAGTCGAGAATCTCCAGTCGTAGAGTTTTTATCTTCAGAATTTTCGGAAAAGAAAGCCCCATTTTTAGTTGACACGGGAGCTGTCATTAACATAATAAAATTGGACTCTTTACATGAGGATTTATTAATAACAGAAAGTGACTCTATTGAAATAACAGGAATTACACAGATTAAAATTTCCACTATCGGTACGATAAAATTCGCCGTAGAAAATGCAATGAAAATGCAATAGAATATCTTCGCCAAGAAAAGGTCGGAATTTCGTTTTGGCATAACACTATAGTAGCTTATTCCAACCCCACTAGACCATTCCGTTCGTCGATAAAGAATCAAAAACTGCACAGGATCAAATACTTAATTATAAAGGGACAGGGCGAAGCAAGATTAATATAAAAGCCAGAACTATACAGGTAATTCCAGTGCGTGTGATAAATAGTGAATTAAAGGAAGGATATCTACCTTTAGTTAGAACTATGGATGGATTAATAATAGGAGAAGCCGTAGTGTCATACTCAAACGGGACTTGTCATGTATACGCAATTAAGACCACGGATGAAGACCTGAAAATAGAAATTGACCCACAAGAACTCATCCCTTTTGAATACCACAATTTACCAGAAGATGAGTCGTCGAGTACTTATCCAATGAAGACTAAAGCTCCCCAGAAGATAGAATAGAAGCCATTCTAAGGACCCCAGAACGAGATCATTTAAATACTGAAGAGAAAGAACACATAAAAGAAATAGTTCAAGAATATCCCGATGTTTTTTATTTGACCGGAGAGCCTTTGACTCCAACAAATATAGTGCACCATAAAATACACACAGTCGACAACGTGCCGATTCACGTTAGACCTTATCGATTTTCGCCCACTCAAAAAGAGGAAGCAAAAATTGTTATAGACAGAATGCGCACAGAAGGTGCAATTGGTCATTCGAAGTCGCCTTATAGCTCTCCGATGTTAATAATTCCCAAAAAGATGGACCAGACGGAGAAAAGAAAATATAGGGTAGTCATAGGTTTCCGTTTATTAAATGAGAAAACCATTGGCGCTGCCTACACACTTCCAAACATTACAGAAATATTAGATCATCTAGGAAAAGCTCGATATTTTACAGTTTTTGATCTAGTTAGCTTAGGTTATAGTGTCCCCTTTGTTTTTGGAAGTTACTGGCTATGACGTTCCGAGCTAGTTCCAGGGCTGCCTGGATGCTTTCGATGCGGTTCTGGTCTTTCTGTTTGCTTGCCAACGCGGTTTCGTGGGCAAGACTTGCTGGTGTGTGGAATTCACGCCCGTGATTCAGGTATGCGGGTGCGAATCCTGCGAATGTGTTTGGTGCCGTATTGAAAGCGAATTGCAGTTCTGCAAGATGTAGGTCCCACGTTTTTTGTGATTTTTTATGCTCTGGGCAATCATTGTTTTCAGGAGTCTATTTGCTCGTTCTACTGGGTTGCACTGGGGTGTGTACGGTGGTGTAAGGCGGGATTTGATGTGCATGTCTTTGAGTAGTTGCTTCACTTCCTTTCCTATGAACTGGCGACCGTTGTCCGAAATGATGGTGCGCGGACAGCCGGTGGCGCAAGCCGATCTGGTTTTTGATGGCGGTTGCTACGGCATGGCTGGTTGCTTTTTTAAGCGGTTTGACTTCTATCCACGTTGTGAAACGATCTTGCATCACAAGCAATCACGTGTTTCCTGTTGTAGATCGTGTTAGGGGTCCAATCAGGTCTACGGGTACCATTTTCCATGGTTGTTCGATATTTGTGGCATGCATGGTTCCTGCTAGAACTAGTTGTTGGTGCTTAAACTTCTAGTAGCTCGGGCAGTTGCGTACGTGTTGAAATCCAATCCTCAGCATGCCTGGCCAGTAATGGTGTCTGGCCAGAGAGATGAGAGTTTTTTCTACTTCGAGGTGTCCGGCCTCTGTGTCATCGTGCACCTCTTTTAGTACCCTCGCATGGTATCTTTTTGGTACACAGATCTTCCATTGTTCCTCGTGGGCGTAGTCGTTGAAGTCGAACGTATGCAGGATGTGCCGGTACAGCCGTCCGTCGCAGTTGCAGTATTCTGGGTTGTCGGCGGGATTATCTTCGACTGATTGGAGTCGTCTTTGGTACCAGTCCTTGTCTTCTTTTTGTAGGGCACAGGCTTCATGCGGTTGTCTGGACAGGGTATCTGCTATCAGTTTATCAGCTCCGTTGTGGTATTTTAGCTCAAAGTCCCATTGGCTTCGAAGAGTTTGTCAAAAACTTTTTGTAGCACTTGGGTGTGTTTCTCGAAAGTTTCAGTGCAGACTATGATGTCGTCCAGGTAGGCGAAGGCATTCGGTGCAACGTCCGATATGATGACTTTGTCGAGCAGGCGTTGGAAGGTTGATGGTGCGGCGTGTAGCCCAAATTACATTACGGTCAATTGTGTCCTGGTTGCTTTCCAGGTACGGTGAAGGCGGCGAGTGGTTTGCTTTCCTCGGTGAGGGCTACGTGCCAATATCCGTCTAAAACCCATAGGTTTGAAACGTATACTGGACAGAGGAGTTGCACCAGGTAAGAGATCCCCGATGTTACTCGGTTCCAGGCTCGGTCAACTCCTGTAGTGAGAAATGGCGAATTTTCAGAACTTAGGCGCGAGGCATGAGGGGCAGTGAGGG